>RHPI01001428.1:363980-378020 GCA_009103225.1 Chlorokybus atmophyticus | reverse complement strand
GGGGGGGGGGGGGGGGGGGGGGGGGGGAAAGCGTACTTTGTGGGCGGTTGCTCCGGGGCTCCCTGACTGCCCGCTCCTGCTTGGCATTGCTCTGCAGGTTCTGCAAGCTCTGTTGCATTTGACTCTGCCTGCATCTGAACGGAGGCATTGTAGTTTTGGTAGACCCAACGCACCTGCAGCACGCAACTCATGTTAACCTGCTCGATGAGAATAGTACCAGGACCCAAGCATGTGGCCAGGATTGCACTTCATATGATAGCCTACCTGACTAGCATTGGGACACCACAAAGTATTGTCAGCATTCTTGTAGCCCAACTCGTCTGCATGCTGGCGCGCTTCTGTCTGCGCTTGCAGCAGCGGTTTCCCTGCCTTGGCACAATGCCGAAGGAATGCAACCTGTTCTGGGTGCAGTTTCTGGACTCGGGGCTCCAACATATGATTGTGATTTGTGCGAAAGCGGACGCGTGACAAAGGTTGTGTGGCATCTGGAAATTTGTCCAGCTTATCAATGAGAAAGACAACCCTGCATCCCTGTGCTACAACAGAGCTTGTCAACAGGTATTGACGAATATAATACCAGTTGTGCCAGCTGCATGACGTACCTTGGAGTGCATGTTGCATTGGTATCTCTCTGACGACTTGGCACCGCCTTTATGGGACGGCCCCTTATGGGTGACCAGCTGAAACCCCTCCATGTCTTGCAAGGTGCCCAACAGGGGAAGAACTTCAGCATAGGGGATGGTCAGCTCCTGTGACAGCACTATGCTTGGACCATGGCGCACTGGGATGCATAAGCAGCTGTGCAACGCACCTGAAAACAAGGTGGATACACGCAGGCGTTGCCGTCTTCTCCAAAATGCTGTATGCTAGTCTGCTTCTTGCGGTACTTGAAGTGATTCTGCTTGCATCCAGCGCATGCCGTGTACCCTGCTTCTGGCCGGCCCATTGACCTGCGACGGATGAGGTCAGCAGTTGCTTTGAAGCAAGAGCACAAGCTGACAATCACTGCCAAGTGGACACCTGCATCTCCCGCAGATCCATCTAGATGTCCCTGGTGCTGGAGTATGCACTGTCCTAGACGGCCCAGCTTGCAAAGCCTCTGGCGAGTCTTCACGATTTACGTCCTGGCTTGCATTGCGCTGTTCACCCTCTAGAGGGTGGTCCCCATTTCTGGCACGCTGCTTGGAACTCCATGTCAGTACCCATATCACGTGACATGCAGCATGCCAGTGAAGTGCAGCAAGCAAAGACAAGCAGTAAGTCTTGAGTGCGCTGAACTCAATATTACGAGCACAGTGCGCACACGAAACACAACATTGGTCTGCATGGAATGCATCAATGAAACGCGCCACATGCGGTCGTCAGTATGATTTCAGAAATGCTTCAAGCACTCTGCTGTGCTGAGAAACAACCTTCTGTGTTGAGAACCAATTTGCACATGATTGCTACAAAGCACAGTCCATGAAAAGCAATGTTTCTCTTTGGTGCTAGTGCTCCACCCAGACGTCATCTTTGATGACTGTGAATGTCTTGAAGTGTGTGGGCACTCTGCAAGAGCGTGGCGTATACAACACGCTTGCTTATGTAACTGCGCAAGCCAATTTGTCTAATGGAGTGGGAGCCGATGAGTAAGACCGTGAATTTATGCTTCGACGCAAGAAGACAAATACTGTGCTGATAGCACGGATTTCACACAGGTGTGTCCCAAGCTGTACCTGCACCTGTTGCTCCTGCTGATGGTCTTGGTGATCATCATGCTGCTGCTGGCCATCCATCCTCCTAGCATGGACACAAGCCCGTCGAATTGCCTAATCAACTACAGTAGTATAAAGTACTCTGACACTGATGGAAGCTCCTACGCCCTCCCCAGCTCCTTGCCGCCGCCACCGCCGCCGCCGTTGCTGCTTCCGGCTGTGCCGACCAGAATTAGGGTTTACGTGGGGAGCAGAGAGCACTCCAATTGCGAATTGCGAATGTTAACACGAGCGCTCCGCGCAAGCCCCGAAGCCAGCGTTCATGCTAGCGTTGTAGCTGCAACTGTGACGCCTGAATTAGGGTTTGCTAGACTTTCGTGCACTCCGCCAGGCAGAGCTGAGAGCAGGCAGCGAGCAAGGTGGTTGGCGCCCCTCCCTGTATACAGCTGGGAGGTGGAGTGTATGAGGCGGCAGGCGGAGGCGGCGGCGGAGGCGATCCAGCTGTACCGTTGTTTGCTGCGGGAAGCGCGCCGGTTTCCTGAACCCAAGGTAGGGCGCTAGTGGCCTGCTTAACAGTATTGCAATGCGGCCCGCAATCTGCTGCTGGAATGCTGTGGCCGATGATGTATGTCTTCATGCGTACCCTCGGAAATTGTTTTAAGTTCAGTTCTTGTTTATGTGCACATTTTGCATCAAGGCAAGCGCGCGATCTCCTCGTTGAGCGTGCGCAGTTGATGGGTCTGGTGTGTAGTTCTGATGTTGACAACGAGTGTGCATATGATGTCAAGGCAGGTTTCTGCAGCAGTAGTCACTCTGTACGCGGTTGTTGGCGACCGCTTTCAACATGGATGTGACGAACAGTCATGCATGCTGCATTGTAGTGATGTGTTGGCGGTCACAGTGCGTGTCTCCTTTCGAATATGCGCAGGTGAGTCGCAAGCTGCAATACAACGTGAAGGAGGCGTTCCTGGTGTTTAAGTCTGTCAAAGACCCAGCACAGGTGCTGCATGTGAGCTTCCCTGATTACGTTTGTGATGCGCAGCAAGGTTTGGCATTCATTACAACACGCCCACGCGCAGCAGCAAAACAGCGACACGTCACTTGCATACTTGTTGTCTGCTCGTTATCACTAAGCTACTTTGAGGTGTCAAGCAAAGGTAGGGTTGACAGTGCAACACACAGTTCTACCTGGGCATGGCTCGTCAATATCTGGCAATGCTGGGAGTACGCACCACAGTACATGCATGCGGTTGCTGACTAGAGCCAACTGCAGACAACGGGTGCATGGAGCGACAGACGCCATTGCAGTAACGTTTGTTAGATTAAGGTCAACAATGCTTATTCCAACATGACGTTATTGTCCCATGGCTCGTCCATCATCTGCTTGACATGTCAACCAGATGTTGATCATGCATTACTTCTAGTTGCATTCCACAGACATAGGTGCCACTACGTGATCTGCTCTGGCGTGATGTATGTTCTGCACCCTCACTCGTATTCAGCATAGCACAGCTTTATACAAAACGGCTGTGTGGCAGGTAGCGGAGTTACTGGGGCAAGGACACGCTACATTGCGCTTGTTGCGTTACCTAGCAATCATGGATGCTGAAAACTGGCAGCGCATATTTGGTGGATGGTGAGGGCATGATGAAGGAGCAAAGGCTTGCCATGCGTGTCGAAGTCATGGTTTGGTGAGCATCGCGACAAGCTACATGTCCTAGCTGTGGTGGTGCACGCAAAGATGTCGACTGGTTCGAGCCCACCGGGCGCGGTCCCGGACTTACTCAAACTAGTCGGGCCTTCACTTGAGCGCATTGCCAAAGATGCAAGCAGTAGAAAGCATGGAAAGCTCATCCAGGTGCTCACGCTGGTTTGGTTCATCTAAATCAACCTCAATGTTAAAAGTGACGCTTGTTTGCAAAATGATGTCCCCTGTACAAGCATCTTGCATTTACAGTCACCTATTGTTGCTTGGTCAGGAATGTAAGGCAGTGCTTGATTACTTGGCTCATGGCGATGATGCCGACATCAAGCCATTAACAACTGTAGCAGAACCAACACCTGAAGCCCCGCCATCTCCCCCTCCAGCTGAAGAGGTATTCATACTAGTAAGGCAGCTTGTACAGGGGTATGTCATGAACACCGATTATTGAAGCACAGCATATGGCAGGTGAAGGACCCGAGTGCAAGCTTGGCTGATAGCGATACATCTGAGGTAGACAGAGAACTCAAAGTTGAGCCAACACAAAGTGAAGACTTTGCAGTACCTGAAAAGGAGGACAAATACCGAGAAGATGTTTCTTCTCGGCGGGATGACAGGAAGGATGCAAAAGATGACAGACATGATGAACGCTTTGTGGGGCAAGCCAAAGCAGAGCGTGATGCGGTGGTGGTGTTCAAGGTAACACAACGCTTGTTGCTGTTAAACAGTAAGAGGTGCTGTTCCAGGTGGCTCAAGCTTACGCAACTCTTGATTGCACTGTGTAGGTGCTGAAGTTGGCCTGCGAGACACAGCAGCCGCGGTTGGTTGAACCTGCACTCTACTGCTTTCAGAAGCTGATAGCTTATGGGTTTCTTCGGGGTGAGATGGAGGCAGGGCCAGGCAAAAATCATCAGCTGCTTGCAGACGCCTTGGATGTTATATGCCGGTGCTATGACATCCCTGATGAGACCACCGAGTTGCAAGTAATCAAGGTGTTGTTGACGATTGTCACCTCATCCTCATTCCAGGTACATTGCCTTGAGGGAGGCTTGGCTATGGTTGTATAAGTTTGCACGTAGCTGCAAGCGTGCTAGCCGAGACCCTCCTCAGCCACTGTTGTGAAGTTCAAGTATCTATGTACACAGGTGCATGGCGAGGGCCTGCTGAAGGCAGTCCGCACTTGCTACAACATCTTCTTGGGCAGCAAGAACGAGGTCAATCAAAGCACTGCCAAAGCTTCATTGACTCAGATGCTCAACATTGTGTTCCGACGCATGGAAGCAGATTCACCTAGTGTTGCCTTGGCATCTATATCAGTGTCTGAGCTATTTGAGCCAGCTGGAGGTCTTGCATCCGATGGCCCTGTTGTACAGTTCGTGCAAAACTTCATGAACAAAGTCATGCAAGATATCGAGAGCGCCTTTTACTACTCCTCGCAACCTCAATCTCCAGGACACGGCGGTGCCTTTGACACTCCTCCCGCTGCAGCTTCAGGTGACACAGAGCTGAACGAGTTGGTTGATAGAGATGTTTTGGATGTGAAGGATTGGGAGATCAAAACGTACAAGCGCATGTCAGCAGAAAAGAGCGAGGAGTCGCAAGATGTGTCCAAGTCCGATGAAGTGGATACGGCCAGTGTGCGAAGTAGCGGCTTGAAGCGAGATGCCTTTCTTGTGTTCCGTGCGCTCTGCAAATTGTCCATGAAGCAGCCACCCGCTGAAGGTGTCTTGGATCCTTTTGCCATACGTGGCAAGGTGTTGTCTTTGGAGATGCTGAAGATCTTACTTGAGAACTCAGGCAGCGTTTTCCGCAACAGCGAGAAGTTCATCGCTGCCATTCGCCAGTATTTGTGCTTGTCGCTGCTCAAAAATGTTTCGTCACCCTTGATGAACGTTTTCCAGTTGTCCTGCTCCATCTTCATGACATTGGTCATGCGATTTCGTGATAAGCTCAAGGCGGAGATTGGGGTCTTTTTCCCAATGATCATCTTACGTGTCCTGGAGAACAATGCTGGCCCCAATTACCTTCAGAAATCCACGGTGTTGAGATTTTTGTACAAGCTCAGTGACGACCCCCAAGTACTTGTAGATATTTTTGTCAACTACGATTGTGACCTGGAGTCTTCAAACATATTTGAAAGGTACTTGTACGTCTTGTCAGCGTCACTTCCAGTCAGTCATCGCTGTTGTAGAGGTCGTCTTCAATGGGAATGTGTGCAGGATTGTGAATGGACTTCTCAAGACTGTGCAAGGTGTTCCCACCTCAGGAGACTCCCAGCCTTCTCCCGCCCAGGAGCAAGCGCTGCGCATGGAGGGCATGCACTGTGTGGTCGGTGTTGTCCGAGCAATGGCTGCTTGGGTCAATCGCTACCAAGTGGACACTGCTCCTGCAGCTGGTATGCCACTTATCCACAGCTACTTGGTGAATGCAGCATGCATTGATGCAGCATCTGATGTTGCATGCTGGTATCCTAACAGCCCCCAGTCGTGGTTTAAACAGTGTGTAAACCCTATTCTGTTTTTCGATGGCAGCTGCTGCTGGTGACCAGGACAATGGTGAGGGTGACGAGACGCCAAAGGCCAAAACTTTTGATGCTGAAAAGTTCGAGCAGCGCAAAGCGTACAAGACTGAATTTGAGGTTGTGCAGCGCCACCTGTCAATTGATCTTGCTTGAGCGCATTGTTATGTTGGTGGTTTGAGCTTCTCTCAACCATTGGCTCGTGCACTGCAGGAAGGCATTGCCCTTTTCAATAGAAAGCCCAAGAAGGGTATTGAATTTCTGCAGTCCACAGGCAAGATTGGTAACAGTCCATCAGACATAGCCAATTTCCTGAAGAGCACTCTGGGCTTGAACAAGACGATGATTGGAGAATACCTCGGAGAGCGAGAGGAAACCAATCTCAAGGTGAATGGCCGCTTATGCTGATTCATGAGCTGCATGGCATGAGCGGGACTTCTGGATAATGCTGCTTACACAATGTTGCACAGGTCATGCATGCCTATGTGGATAGCATGGAGTTTTCTGGATTGGTGTTTGATGAAGCCATACGTACGTTCCTCAATGGCTTCCGCCTCCCGGGAGAAGCGCAAAAGATTGATAGGTTGATGGAGAAGTTTGCGGAACGGTTTTGCAAGAACAACCCGGATGTGTTTTCAAGTGCCGACACTGCATATGTGCTGGCCTATTCTGTGATCATGCTCAACACAGATGCGCACAATCCGGGAGTCAAGAGCAAGGTAGGTTCACCTCCCATGGCATGTTGCAAGGAACGGCAGTGGCCTCATTGCCCTCCTGGGTTTGCAATCTTCTTGGTGCTGTGTGCGTGAGCGGCAAAAGGGAATCGAGGGGAGGAGGGCGGGGGGACCTGCTCAGAGGCTCCTCAAGCGGTCCTCTTGTTTCCCTGGTTCATCTTTGGTGCACATGCTCACTCCCGCACAATTGTATCCAGATGTCCAAGGCAGACTTCATAAAGAACAACAGAGGCATCAACAACTCGGAGGACTTGCCAGCAGAGTTCCTTGAGGGCCTTTACGACCGCATCACAACCAATGAGATCAAGATGAAACCAGACGGTCCTAGCCTAGCAGCGGGTGCACAAGGCGGCAAACTTGGTGGATTGGACTCCATCCTGAACTTGGTGACAAAGCGCAAAACTGTGCAAGTGTATGAAACCAGCGAAGAGATTATCAAGCACACACAGGAAATGATGCGTGAAAAGGTAAAAGCTACCTTGCGTGCAGCTGTGACGGTTGTGACATTGCAGGAAGCAAGGTGCATAGCGCACACAGCCCAAACTGAGAACCTGTATGTGCAGGGTAAAACAGGTTCCATTTTCTATGCTGCAAAACACATTGAAAATGTGCGGCCTATGTTGGAGGTAGCATGGCCACCAATGATGGCAGCCTTTAGTGTACCGCTGGAGAATAGTGAAGAAGGACAAACAGTGGCTCTGTGTCTGGAAGGGTAAGCTTGATGATTATATCAGTGGTTTGCCCAAAGCAGGACTTTGCAGCATCGGTGTGGACGCATTATCAGCAAGCTGTGCTTGTGTAATCTTTCTCTCATGTACACCTCACTGACGTGCAATTGGTCATGCTCAGGTACCGCCATTCCATTAGAATTGCCTCTGTTCTCTACATGGAGGTCATTCGTGACGCCTTCATGACATCCTTAGCCAAGTTTACATCCTTACGCGCCATAGGTGACATCAAGCAGAAAAATATTGAAGCCATACGGGTGAGCATGATCAAGGCAGTCGTCTGCTTCAACGCATGAGGTCTTTACCCACTGTAATGTGTACCTGGCGCGGTTTGCGTGTTGCGCACATATGTTTTGTGCCGCTGTGCATGCATGGATATTCTTGTCATGATTTTCCTTGCGTGCATAGACTCTCTTGCTGGTGGCGGAAGAAGACGGCAACTATCTCCAGGAATCATGGGTTCACGTCTTGAAGTGTGTCAGCCGCTTTGAACAGCTGCACTTGATAAACGAAGGTGCAGTTGCGGACTCGATCCTGTTTGCACCGCGTGAGGAGGCAGCCAAGGTTGATGCAAAGCCCAAGAAGACAGCGCGGCGCACCCCAAGCAAGAAGGGATCTGGCTCGTTCAGTGGGCTTGATGACTCCGGTTTGCAGCTTGGCGTTGGTATGCAAACCCCGGAGGCTCTTGCAAGCATTGCCCTCCTTGAGCAGGTGTGCGCTGCGTACAGTGCAACCCATTACACTTGGGAACAAGTCGTCAGCATCTAACCAGACATATTCTCTGTGCATACTTGAGCAGGTTGACATTCAAGAGATGAATCGACTTTTCGCTCAGAGTGCGCAGTTGAATAGTGAAGCTATTGTGGACTTTGTGAAAGCCCTGTGCCAGGTTTCTATGGAGGAGCTGAAGTCCCCACAAAGCCCGCGAGTTTTCAGCTTAACCAAGATTGTGGAGATTGCGTATGTCAGCTTGTCTGCTGTTGGAGTCATGACTCACCATGACTAAGTCTGAATCTCACATTGCATGTGCCTTATGAATTGCTATGCAGGCACTTCAATATGCAGCGTATTCGCCTTGTATGGACCCATATTTGGTCTGTGCTGGCCGAGTACTTCGTCACCGTCGGCTGTCACAAGAACTTGTCGGTAGCCATGTATGCTGTGGACTCCCTTCGGCAGCTTGCTATGAAGTTCTTGGAGCGCGATGAGCTCGCCAATTATACATTCCAGAATGACTTTCTGAAACCGTTTGTAATTGTCATGCGCAAGAGCACATCCATGGAGATTCGGGAACTGGTGATCAGGTCAGTTTGCATGCGATACATGGCAGTTGTAAGCACCAGGCCTTGTGTTTGCAACTCTTGCCGCTTAAGTTGTACTTACGTCATGGACCTCTTATTTCTCTCCCAGGTGTGTCTCGCAGATGGTTTTTGCACGCGCTAGAAATATCAAATCCGGATGGAAGTCGATGTTCATGGTCTTTACAACAGCGGCATCTGATGATCAGCGTGCCATTGTGCAGGTGACTTTTGCTGCTTGTGACACACAAGTACATGGCCTGGCGTGCAGCTAAGCCCTTACATGTGCGTTGCCCATGCCAGTTGGCGTTTGAAACCATAGAAAAGATTGTGCGCGAGTACTTTGGGTTCATCACGGAGACGGAAGCTGCAACCTTTACAGACTGCGTCAACTGCCTGATTGCTTTTACCAACAATGCCTTCAGTCAGGATGTGTCATTGAATGCTATCGCTTTCCTGCGGTTTTGTGCGCTGAAGTTGGCTGAAGGAGTTTTGCTTAGGGAGAAAGTTGGTGAAGATATTCCTGATCAGGTATGATTGATGTGGTCAGTGGCTTTCTAAATTGACTGCCTTTGTCTATGCCCCATAGCCTTATCCTGGTGATGCAATAACAGGACAAGCTCACCGACAAGGACGTTCATGTCTATTTTTGGTTTCCACTGCTGGCTGGCCTTTCAGAACTGTCATTCGACCCGCGCCCGAACATCCGCAAAAGTGCCCTTGAGGTTCGCATGCTCATAATCAGTGCAGAGACCAGCCTATTAGCATCACTTTTGGGACATGCATATACTGTGACTTGATAGTGTAATAGTTGGTGGTGAAACATGTTTTCTGCATACTCACCACCATGTGTCACAATGCACCAAGTGTCTCCATCTTTACTTGTATTTGGCTGCGCAGGTTCTTTTTGACACATTGAGGTTTCATGGGCAAATGTTCTCAGCGGAATTTTGGGAGAGGGTGTATGAATCAGTGCTGTTCCCGATCTTTGACTATGTACGAAGGAACAGCACGCTTGCAGGCGCGCGCAAGGCAGCTGCACAGCAGGCAGAGGAAATTGATGCCTGGCTGTATGAAACCTGCACGATAGCGCTTCAACTTGTGGTTGACCTTTTCATCAAGTTCTACTTAGAAACAGCCCCTCTCCTAGGTCGCATGATCACATTTATTACGAACTTCATCAAGCGAAGACACCAGAACCTGGCATCTGTTGCGGTTGCTGCCTTTGTGCGGCTTGTTGTGCAATTGGGACCTGCGTTGACAATTGAAACATGGCAGCAAGTGCTTACAGCCTTGCGCAATACCGCTACGTCCACACTTCCCAATGTTGCAGCTCTAGCTACAGCAGGTCCTCTGCTTGACAAGTCTGACTCCATTCGCTCTCCCAAGTCATCGGTCTCGGGCGCTGGCTCACCAGTCACGCCAGCTAGAAGCAACGGAGTGGCGTCAACACCATCACCTGGTAACGATTATGCCATGCACGAGTCATCCTATATGTGTTGATATGTTTGTGTGTTGCTTGCATCTCATGTTGACATGGCTTGGGCATGCAGGGGACAAAACCAGGGAAGTGGTGCCAGAAATGCAAGACGACAGGCGCGACTCCAATGGATCATCCGTCAGTACGAGTGATCCAACTTACGTGGAACAATTGGTTGCAGATGTCAGGCGCTGTGCTGCAGTGCAGCTTCTATTTGTGCAGGTACTGGTGCTTGGTCGCCTGCTGCTTACCTTCTGTGATAATGTGGTGGCGTTGGTAAACACCATTGCACGGTACTGAAGTGTGACCTGTGCTGGTTATCAGGCGGTGAGCGAGTTGTTTTCAAGGCATATCACCTTGCTGGCACCTCAGCATGTGGTACTACTATTGGACACCCTGCAGCTTATTGCTGCCCATGCTCGGAATGTCAATGTGGATCACCAATTACGAGTGCGCCTGCGACATGTCTGTACTCTGGAACAGGTGCGGCTGCAACCCACCTTGCTGCTATCCTCCTCAAGACTTGCTTGCTGACGGTGATTTGTCCTTGTACGTCCTGCAGGTGCCGGATCCACCTCTTCTCAGGCTAGAGAACGAGGCCGTTCATGCATACATGTCTGTGCTGCTGCATATGGCCGCAACATCCATCTCTAAGGGCAAGGGCGCTCTTGCACCGGATGTGCCAACGGGCACCTTCTCTGTGGAAGACCGGTTGATGACAATCTGCATGGAAGTAATGCAAGTTTTCACGTCATTGGTTGATCCGGCCAGGTGCGTCCACGACCAGTACAACCACTAGCATTGCTTTGCCTTGCTTGTATCTGTAGAAGCTACATTGTGGCCGCTGTTGGCAGGTTACCAAGAGACACAGACCGCAGTGTCCTTGCTCCGGCCGTGCTGGATCACCTGCAGCGGCGTGAGGTTGCGGCTCGAGCTCCAGTTGTCGTTGCCACGCTGCTTGCGTTGCGAGCTTTTGACGATGCCACTTTCAAGTCTCACTTGCCAAAGCTGTTTCCATTGCTTGTGGAGCTGATACGCTGTCGACACACCCAGATTGACGTGCAACAAGCGCTCAGCGAGCTGTTTGTGTTGCGGATAGGCCCCTTGCTGCCTTTGCAGTCAAACGGGGTTGTCGCATCATGACAAGATGAGCATAGCATACGCAGACGGGCATTCGTCCGTGGCAATCCATGAGCACTGTGCGTAAAGTGCGTTTAGTGCTGTTGAGTAAGCATTGGCGTCGACACAACACTTGAATCATTATGTCGCCTCTTATGACATGCTGGTTGTTGCATGGCCCCTTGGGACCCCTTGCAGCCACGCCCTTGCACAATTGTTGTGGTGGTAAAAGCTTGGAAGCAAGCCATTGTGGCTGTTTTCTCGTCACAAATGCCAACTGAGCCGGTATGTTGATGTTTAGGCTTGCCCATGTTTACGCTCAAGGATGGTACACGTGCACACGTGCCGCGCATGCATATGTCTTTGCCTGTGTATATCGCCGAACTCGTGCAGCTTGCAGCTACACTTGTGCACCCATGACTGGTGACAAGTGTACTTGCGGCGTGTGCTAGCATCATTTGCATGTGATGCTCTGCATACTGTGTCTGCATGCTGCTCTTGCGTGACAGTCAGTTCTGACGTCTTATCAATTACACACACTGGTCTGCACTTGCTAATCTTGCCTTTAAACTGATTAGTCCTTTGGAAACTTTGACTGCAGGCTATTTTGGACTGTTTGTGATTGCTTGTGGCGGGTCTTACAATGGACACTACTACCTGTGGCGGCTGCACTGCAACGCCAACCACAACACCGCACAGCACAGCATCCCTCACCCCGCCCTCGCCCTGCTGCCTGCTTGCTGCTGCTGCTGTTGTGCACCTGCGAGGACTGCGACGTCTAACGCCTGTCGCTGCGCCACCACAGGTGGTGGTTCTTTGCGCGCCTTTGCCCTGCCCTGCCCTGCCTGCTCACCCGCCCTCATCGTCACCCCTTGCACGCACTTAGTTAGTGCACATAGCTAGTGCCTGTATGCCCTCTATGTTAATTCGAGTGCTTGCTTGCTGTTGTGCATGTGTTTGAGCGTGTGAACGTTGTGTGTTTGTGTGTNTGAGGGCTGACTTTTGTTTGCAATAGATGTCTGCGGCAGTGCCCGCACAGACAAGGACTGCGACGCGCACCTGGGCTGCGTCTCCCCTTCCTTTACATAACACAGCCTGTGTGGGCAGGTGATGATGATTGCATGCATGCTTGCATGTCCAACGGGGTGATAGCATTGGTAGTAGCTTTGGTAGAGTAGGTGAGCCCGGTGGTGGATGTGTTAACAATGGTTGTCGCCTGCATGCTATGTTGTAATCGTGCATTCTTGCATGTGTCTTGTATGTTGTGTGCATGGAAGATTGCATATCCATGGTATGTACAAAATTTGCATTGAAGGAAACATCAAAATTTAAAGCAAGGCGAAAACATGCAAGCAAGCATCATATCAAGTCGGTGCCAACGTAGAGTCAATCACAACACATGCGCGTACGATACGGTTGCATGTGGTACGGTATGTTGACAAAAGCCGACAGCTTGGCGAAATGCAACCGCAGCGACGACTGCAGCTGATAGTGGTGGTGGGTTTTGGGAGCGGCGACGGGGGGAAATTGGTAGTCGTCCTTGCCGTGATACTGAGACGACACTGATGCGCTTGGAGTGTGGCTGCTGATGACGTTGACACATGTCAACGTGATCAGCAGCCACATGCTGCCATGCACAACCTCCTTCTGCTGCTGTTATTGTTGCTGTCGTCGACAACAAGACCTCAGCCTGACCCTGGCACCTGTGCACATAGGTCTGTTGCATCCCCTCCTCCTTGGCCCCACAACAAACCTCTCTCGCGCTGCACACTTCACGCACTTAGCTACAGCACATAGTTTGTCTGTGCGCTGTCTTTACAGCAACCTATCCTGTGCCTGGTTGTGTGGGTGGCCGTGTGTGCTTGCCTGTGCATCTTGCTTGTGCTTGTGATTGGAAAGCCTATGCACAACTGACGGGGATGGGGTATATTGGTAGGAGTAGCGAGGCAGTTGGTAACCTGAGTGTTTGTTGGCCTGGTGGTTGTGTTGACCGTGTCCAGATGTTGTTGTGTGGGGTATGAGGCATGCCATAGACAAGTTATGTTGTCTATGCATGTGTGCATCTCCCATTATGTACATTCATGTACACAAGACCCTCAAGCATCAGGGTGATATGTAACAAGTAAGGAGCAAATATCAATGGTTAGGCAAGTTGCAAAGCGCATTAGGAAAACAGAGGTAAAGGTCAGCCTCGGGCGTGCAAGAGCATGCATGACAATAATAATAACAACTGCTCGACCCCTGCCACTGGAAGCTTTGCTCATGTAGCGAATATGGTATGGGACATGTATGAGGCACGTGTGGCTCCCCCTATGGCAGCGATTTTTGCTGCCATGGCCTAGTGGTTAAGGCGCCGATTTTACAGCTCACATGTCTCGAGTATTGTCAGCCGGTTTTACCAACCTTGCTGTCTTAAGACCACATGTCTGCGGTGTTGACGAGCCTGAAAAGTCAATCACAATATGCTTTGATTGATTTTGCTTAAGCAGACGTACGCGTGCGTTGATAGGATCTGAGCCTATCAAGTGTTTATCAATGATTAAATAACAACAAGCGGCTTGTAGTACCAAAACCATAATAACAACTTAATGATCATTAGCATCTGATAGCAATAGGACTTCCTGATGCCATAGCCGCGGCCCTCTGGCAGCTCATGCGAGCAAAAATAAACAGCACCCGAGTGCCTGCATACATGTGGCATCTCATGTGAAATGATATACATGTGGGCATTCGACACTTCTCTAAATACACGTGGTGAAAGGGGGGC
>RHPI01001428.1:219315-359976 GCA_009103225.1 Chlorokybus atmophyticus | reverse complement strand
GGGGGGGGGGGTGCTGTCGCCCGCGCATGCCAACAACTGCTACCACATCTGCACATATCATGCAAAGATGCGCTTCATAAGAGCTCAAACAAACCCGTAGCTACACCACAGCACCCACCACACCCCTCGCTGCGTCATGCACGCAGGTGTGGACGTGTGCGCCATCACTGCGCTTAACCGCACGCTCTGCTTGGGCAACCGCGACGCAACGGGGGCAGGTGTATGCAGCTGGCAAGGCGTTTGCTATGACACAACCACCTGCTTCAATGCCGGAGCGCCTCCTGCAAGTGGCGGTCCCGTCCCCGGGCCACCTGGAGGACCCGGTCCTGCTCCAACCCAAGGACCCCCGGGGCCAGCCTCAGGAGGTCCTCCAGGGCCCAACCAGGGTAGCCCACCAGGTCCAAACCAGGGCGGTCCTCCAGGTCCCACCCAAGGCGGTCCTCCAGGTCCCACCCAAGGCGGTCCTCCAGGTCCCACCCAAGGCGGTCCCCCAGGTCCCAACCAGGGTGGTCCGCCAGGCCCAACCCAAGGTGGTCCTCCAGGTCCCACCCAAGGCGGCCCGCCAGGTCCCACCCAAGGCGGCCCGCCAGGTCCCACCCAAGGCGGCCCGCCAGGCCCCACCCAAGGCGGCCCGCCAGGTCCCACCCAAGGCGGCCCTCCAGGCCCCACCCAAGGCGGTCCCCCAGGTCCCAACCAGGGTGGTCCGCCAGGCCCAACCCAAGGTGGTCCCCCAGGTCCCAACCAGGGTGGTCCGCCAGGCCCAACCCAAGGTGGTCCTCCAGGTCCCAACCAGGGTGGTCCGCCAGGCCCAACCCAAGGTGGTCCTCCAGATCCCAACCAGGGCGGTCCTCCAGGTCCCAACCAAGGTGGTCCTCCAAGTCCAGGTGAACAAGGTGGTGCCCCAGCTCCCCAGCAGCAGGGCGGGACTCCCCCACCAACGCGCACACCGGCGGCGGCAGGTGTTAGCACAGACGCTGCTGCTGCACCCGGCCCGGGCCAAGGCAACAACAACACGTGCTGCGCCATTGCTGCACCAGCCAACTGCGCCAAGGCTGAGGGGTGCGCATGGCAGACGGGCTGCCAACTCGCATGGGGTAAGAAACAACAAGAGGCCAACGTGACTATTAGCAGTGCACCATTCCTTGAGGGCTGACTTTTGTTTGCAATAGATGTCTGCGGCAGTGCCCGCACAGACAAGGACTGCGACGCGCACCTGGGCTGCGTCTGGAGAAAGCAGAACACCAGCGGCGGCAACAACAACAGCAATGATGGCTCCTGCCAGTCAGTAGTGGACGTGTGCCAGCTGGCGGGCAGCTCGCTGGCGGCGTGCATGGGCCTCACCGACAGCCGCGGTGTCCCCGTCTGCCTCCCACGCCAGGGCTGCCGGCAAGCTGACCCTCACGCCTGCCCCATCGAGCAACAGCTCTATGCTGGCTGCGACATGGCCTTTGGTACTTGAACTCGTCTTGCTTTCTGCTTTTCAGGTTCACGTTTAGACGCTAAAACGATTGACGTTGATTGTGGTGTGCGCAGACGTATGCTCGCTTGGCGCGGATTCAACGACCTGCCCATCCAACCTCGGCTGCCAGTGGTCCGACCGTTCCACGCAATGCACAAGCCGTACGTTCAAGACGCTCTTTTACTTTCAAATAAAATGCATGTTTACGTTACACACACATCTCAATTGTCCCTCCTTGCAACAGTCTCCAACCCCTGCATGGCATCCACCAACCCCTCCTCCTGCACATCCGTGGGGAGCCCTCTGCCAGTCTGCCGGCCACGCTTCGCCTGCCCCGGCCAAGGCCCCGGCCAAGCTCCCGGCCAAGCTCCTCCCCAGGGTCCTGGCCAAGGTCCTCCCCAAGGTCCTGGCCAAGGCCCTGGTTCCCAGCCTCCGAGTCCCAACATGGGAGCCCCCCCGGGACAAGACAACAGCCAATGTGGGAAGAGGGAGACGCTTCTGCGGTGCGGCGAGGATAGCGGATGCGTGTGGAGAGACGAGTGCCGGTCGCTGGGGGATGGTAAGACTGCGCGTATCTATGTAATACGGTTGATATCTTGTGTGTCAGCAACCTGTGCTTGTTTGTATAGTGTTTGTTCCGGCTTTTAGACAATTTCTTGTTTGGTGGCGGTTAATGTGGCCTCACAAGGCGTGGTGTGTATGTGTTGCAGACTTCTGCCTTAAGTATAATTCCTCGTCAGCGTGCACGACCGCTGGGTCACCTTGCGTGTGGGACGTGGCACACCCGGCAGCCTCGTTGCCTGTCGGCAGCGGCGACGCCATCTGCCGCAACAGCTCCAACACCTGCCCGCAGTACTCTCCTCAAGACTGCCCCTCGCCGGCATGTACCCGCCGTGCCTTCTGCGCACCACAAGCACCTGGGAGCCCCAACCCGGGACCCAACCCGGGACCAGGACCCAATCAGGGTTCCGGAGGATGCGATTATCAGGGTTGCGGGATGTGCGCGAGCTTAGCCAACGCGATCGACAATGGGCAGGTCAATATCTCTCTGGCAAGGGATAGCTGCCTGGCAGGGTCGAACCTCCTTACCACAGTCCCGTGCGACTTCGTCCTCGCGTTCTACAATCGATCACGCGACATTGGCCCCGTGCGATCGCAGGTGGAGGTGTGCGCCCGATTTTTCTGCCAAGGTGAGTCAGTAGTAACAAAGCCAGGATGATGCCGCTGTGGCAATCACGTATTGCACTTGCACCAAAGACAACCTCCATTCTGACCTGCAGGATGCCCGCCCATTGCACCGGCCCCGAGCCCCAACTCGTACCTTAACAACACAGGTGCAGCAGAGATACAGATACTGTGTATGCTGATACAGAACGGAAAGCCAAGCAAGGTGTATTGTACTGCTACTAACAAGTCTGTGTTCCAATCCAGGGTGCGACTCCAGGCAAGACTGGTGCTGCCAGTACACATCCATCACAGACTGTCCGCTTGCCAATTGCACATGGGGCGGCCAATGCCTGCCAGCTAATGGTAGGTCCCACTCAATCCCACACTCGTGTCAATGCCTCCAGCAGTTTACACCAGGCCGCAGGATCAACAACGCATGCATAATATGATGCCAGCTGCTGACGCTCTTGTTGCACAGACCTTTGTTCCACACTAAGCACGCGCGAGTGCACTGGTTACGACTTCCTTGGCTGCGGCCTGGACAAGAGAACCAATGACCGATGCACAACAGGTAGAGTTGGTGGCACAAGCTAACATTATCTTGGCTTATGCATACTTGTACAACAACAACAGCGCTAACTACCTGTGTACCAGTGCGCAACGTGTGTGACGGTTGGTCGGGTGCGGAGGGCTGCCTATCCCCACAACTGTCCCGCGGCGGCGTGTCCGTTTGCCGATACAACAACATGTGCCACAGCAACATCACGTACGGGCCGGGTCCTGGCGCGGGTCCTGTTCCCGCTCCGGGTGTTGGCCCAACACCCAACTGCACCGACAGCTGTCACCGCTGCGCGGATGATGCCAATCGCTTCATCCGTGACTACGCCAATGCCGGGCCGGACAACATGAGACTTAAGTTGAACGCCACCTGCCCCACATGGAACAACACCACGCCCACAAAAGTGAGGAGACACTCTCACGCTCATGTTGCGTGTCGCACGAGTCGTGTACACGATGCTTACGATGGGTTCTCGCCTTGCAGTGTGTCGGTATGGTCCGCAAGACTCTCG
The DNA here is from genome assembly GCA_009103225.1 of Chlorokybus atmophyticus. Taxonomy (NCBI): domain Eukaryota; kingdom Viridiplantae; phylum Streptophyta; class Chlorokybophyceae; order Chlorokybales; family Chlorokybaceae; genus Chlorokybus; species Chlorokybus atmophyticus. The sequence continues at coordinate 356,280 of RHPI01001428.1, read as the reverse complement.
ACGACCCATCGCTACTACGCGACGCTCCACGCATCTGCAACGCGCTCGGGTTGTGCGACATGCCTTCGGCGTGCTTCCCTCCCGTGGGTCCTCCTCCCAACAACAACAACCCTCCTCAGCAGGGTCCCCCAACACCACCAATGGGTCCCCCAACGCCAACGGGTCCCCCACAGTGCCCTGCCAACGACGCCTGCTGCGGGGCGCGGGACCAAGTCGACTGCGGGTCACGAGCGGGAGGCCTGTGCTCGTGGCGCCAGGACTGCACGCTCATACAAGGTACAAACTATTGTGTGTGTGGCTGGGAGGGATGTTCTGGTGCTAAGTCACCTTGGTTTTGTTGTGTTGCAGATGACTGCAGGAGCACACGGTCGCGCGACGAGTGCCAGCGAGCCAACAACGGACAGTGCCAGTGGCAGCAGGGCCCTGATGGTGACTTCTGTTCACCTGGTAGGACCATGACGATAATGCCTGACAAAACCAACAGCTAGAAGTCGTTGGACTGTACTAATGCATGCACACACACAGTGTTGGACCCATGCGCGGCCCTTTCCCCCTCCGAATGTAACATCAAGTTCGCCGACACGGCACGCACCACCCCGCTATGCACTCTCTCACCCGCCCATTGCTCATACAACCACAACAACAGCCCCCCGGCCCCTCCCAGCAACGGCAACAACCGCAGCTGCGAGGCGTGCGGTCGCTGCATGGACGGCGCCGCGCAGTGGATCACCGTCAACTACACTGCCAACATCAGTCCTGATGAGGGCATTCGACGCTTCAATCAATCCTGCGTAATGCAGGGATGGGCCTCGAGAGATCAATGTGCCAATGTCACACGCAGAGTCACCCAGGACACAACCATACTGAGAGACCCGATGCGGCTATGCAACGCACTGGGTATCTGCGTCGACACACGCGGTGAGGATTGCAACAACACAGCCAGAGTGTACACGCGCACGCACACGCACACGCACACGCATACACGCACACTAACTTCCTGTCCTCGCAGGGTGTCCTCAAGGACCTTCTCCGGGTCCCGGTTACGCTCCCGGTCCCTATGCCCCGGGTCCACATGGCCCCAACACGCCGCCGATGGGTCCTCAGTGCCTGCCCGAGGACGGTCCATGCTGCGGGGCTCAGGGACCTGCCGAGTGCGCTGCGCGGCGCGGGGTCAATAACACATCTTGCGCGTGGAGGAGCGATTGCGGGCTCATTCGCGGTGCGTATGCGTGTGCGTGGGTGTGGGGTGAGGGGGGGAGGGAGGGGAAGGGAGTGTGGTGTGATTGACTTTGTGGAGGGGTGGTGTGTATGCAGATGATTGCAGAGACAAGGCGCAGGACGCGTGCCAGCAGACGAATGGACGCTGCAGATGGCAACAACAACAACAGCAACAACAACCTCAGCAAGGATTCTGCACTGCAAGTAAGCACACATAGCACGCACGCACGCACACACACACCTCCCTCCTGACTCCTCCCCCCTTCCCCAGCCTACAACCCCTGCGTCTCCCTCTCCCCCCTCGAATGCTCCAACATCTTTGACGACGCCCACACCGCCCTCTGCTCCCTCTCTCCCCCACGCTGCCTCGCCAACATCACGCAAAACAACAACACCGACAGCCAGTGCGGACCGGAGGACGACCCCGCGTGCTGCGGGAGGAGCAAAGAGGAGTGCGGGAGGGAGGGAGGGTGTGGGTGGGAGACGGAATGCGTGCTTAATGATGGTGAGACGTGTGTGATGTGTGGTGTTAGTGCTGTTGCACGTGTGCGTGTGCCTGTGTACGCGCTTGTGTGTGTAAGAGCGTGTGTGTGTGTCTGTGTGCGTGTGTGTGTGCGTACTCACGTGCATGTGGTGTTAGCTTGACTATTGACTTCTCCCGTGCAGTTTCTTGCTTCGACAAACGCACTGAGAGCGATTGTGAGGACGAGAGCGACTATTGCATTTGGGACAGCACCAAGAGCGTCTGTTACATGGGTAAGTACGCGCGACAACAACACATTCACAAACTCACATCTCCACTCTTTGATACAAACGACACAACAACTAACTCATACTCCACACCAGACTCAGACAACCCGTGCGAGTCCGCCCCCTCCGAAGACGCTTGCGTGACCGCTGGCGAAGACAACGGTGTTGACCTGTGCACCTTCATCTCACGCTGCGCCCGCAACGACACATCCGGTAGCGCCCCTCCGCCCAACAACAACAACACGTGCCCGCCAGGCGACACGTGCTGCCCGGTCACGGCCGAGGAGAAGTGCGGCGGGGAGTGCGAGTGGGAGGAGAACTGCGCACCCATAAGTAAGGATGAGGGAGAAGTGTGATGGAAGTTTTGGGGTGTTGGGTGGGAGAGAGTTGATGTGGTATGTGTTTGACAGGTCCTTGCGAGGGCTTTGGCGATGAAGCAACGTGTGACGAAAGTTTGGGGTGCGGTTGGTCGCGTGAGAGCGATCGCAACAACCACCTCGGGTTCTGCTACACTGGTATGCGCACACCCACCCACATTCAGCACACCCACCCACACAACAACACTGTCCATCTCTCCTCACCTCTCTTCCTCTTCCAGCTCAAGACTTCTGTCGATACATCTCGGACCCGACCGCCTGCGATGCCGCTCCTTCGTGCCAGATGGGGAGCCGCTGCACCGTGCGCAACAACCAGACGGATCACAACAACAACGATCAAGGTGATGGGTGCAGCAGACTCACTGATGCGGATACATGTGATGGAGAGGAGGATTGCGCGTGGGAGGAGGGATGCCGCATCGCGCGAGGTGGGTGACAAGGGATGTGTCTAGTATGTGGAGTTGAGAGAGTGTGTGTGTGTGGCTGAAGTGTTGTGCTGTGTTTAGATGAATGCCATGGGCATCGCTCCGGGGCCACGTGCCTTGGCGACATCGATAACGGGTGCGAATGGGACCCTCAGTCGCAGTACTGTTGGTCGGGTAAGTTACACACTGAGCATGCACAGGCACATACACACACGAGTGTGTTCGTGTGGTGGGTGTACGCGCACCCCCACGCACACTCCATGGCACACTCGCATGCGCACGCACGCACGCGCGCACGCACACCCACACCCTACTCCTACCCACACTCCCCCACCCCCACTCCCCCACCCACCCATTCACCTCTTCTCTCTCTACCCCTTCCAGTCGTCAACCCCTGCATCTATCTCGTCTCCGACCCCTCCTCCTGCTCCTCCGACCCCCTCTGCGACTCCCTTTCCACCGGGCGCTGCCGCAACGCCACCGAGGCCTGCGGAGGGGACGACCAGTGCTGTCGGATCGGGAGCGACTTGCCTGAGTGTGGTGGCGATAGTGACTGCGAGTGGGAGTTTGAGTGCAGGCCGGCGTGGGGTGAGTGGGAGGGTGTGGGGGTGGGGGGGTGGGGGTGCGGGATGGTGGCGGTTGATGAGTTGGTGTGTGGATGAAACAGATTGGTGCCAGCAGTTGGGGACTGCGGAGCAGGCGTGTCGGAAGGCCAACACGCCGTACGGCTGCGTGTGGAAGGCGGACAGCGGCAACTCCACCAACGGCTACTGCTACGATGGTGGGTCGGAGGCACTCGTTACACATGCATGTATATGCATGGGGACTTCTGTTTCATGCGTACGTGCGTGCATGCGAAGAGAGTCTGATGACCGCTCCTCCACTCCCTATACAGGCACCTCCAAATGCTACACCGCCTCCGACCTCCTGTCCTGCACTGGTGTCTCCGACGAAGACTGCATCCCTGGCGGCAATTGCAGATCATTGTGCCAAGACTGCCAGACTTGTATTGACGAGGTCTCAGCCTTCCCGGCATGGCTCAAGACCCAGCCCGCGTCCGTCACGCCCGTGGCGGGATTCCTGCAGTACTGCCGGGAAGAGTCAGGGGAGGGGAGTGAGGATGCGTGCAGAGAGGGTAGTCAGGCGATAGCCGCGAATCCGGGACTGGCGGGGAGGCCGGTGAGGCTGTGCCAGATGCTGGCGTTCTGCTCAGGTAATGAGAACGACAGTGAGGGGTGTGAGCACGTACTTGATGGTGTGTGAGCTGGGGCGAGGGGGGCGTGCGCGTGCGTGTATCTGTGTGCGTGTGCGCGTGTGTGCTCGCGCATGCGTGTGTGTGTGTGTCTGTGTACTCGTGTGCGTAGGTGTGACTGTGTGAGCATGTGCATGCGTACGTGCGTGTATGCGCAGTGAAGCTCGTCTTGGAAAACTTGTCCCACACTGCTGTGCAGCAAGATGTGTTAGCGTCTCTGTGACTGCCACTCACCGACAACTCTTCTCTCCTTCAGATGATTGCAACGCCAAGTTGGGTCTGAACCTCTGTTCCGGCTACTCGCCCCCCTCCGCCCCTCCTCCTTCCTGCCGTTCAAACGGCACCTCCACCGTCTGCAGCTGCTACGCCAGCACGGACTGCCCGGGAGCGCAGCGCTGCAACAACTTCGCGACGTACAACGGCAACAGCAACGGGTGTCAGAGGAAGTGCGAGTGTGATGGAGATACGGGAGGAGAGAACTGCGGGCCGTGCCTGGGAACGTGTAGCAGTCCGTGCGCGAACTACCAGAACAAACCCAAAGTGGTGAGAAGAGCTGACGTACTTGTGGTTGGTATATTGTGGACGTGCAAACTACTCATACAACAGTCACTTGCAAGTCGCATGCACTGCGTGCGTGCGTGCGTGCGTGCGTGCGTGTGTGTCTGTGTGTGACCAGCGAGTTTTGCACTCAAGCTCACAGCTGCAGTACGATTGAACTTGAATTGAAAACATGAGGGTTGTACTTAACAACCACCAACTTATAGACACCAAGGATGTACCCACACGACGCGCACTCAACTTGATTGCCTTGTCTTACTGATAGTCGTCTTTGTCTCAGGTTGGCCCGGGACAGAACTGTTACAATTCGAATGATGCTTCCTGCGGCGCGGGCCTCATATGCCAGGCGACGGACCGCTGCTACGACTGCGCTTGCGACGAGCAGACGGGCGCGCAGACCTGCGCGCGGTGCTACGGACAGTGCCTCCCGCTTGCGCCCACCATGACGGCCGCCCGCCTCTCTAATGACGGACGCAAGATCGACGTCAACTTGACAGCAGCCGCCGTGCCCCAATCTGTCTTCTGCAAGGTACGCACGCCAGATGGAATATGCATCCTTTTACGTGCACACGCATGCACACACGCACGGGTATGCACGCACACATGCACACACATACACACGAGCGCGCACAAACACACATACACAGCTTACCAGTTTTGTGTCATCTGTATCAGAACCTCTTTGACGCCGCGACCGCTGGCCGACTCGGCGACGGTGCCATATGCACTGTTTCCGGTGCGCTCGTGCACGTGACCCTTGGTCGCCAGGCGGCCGTGACCATTGCCAGCACCCTCCACCTCCTCTCCAACTCTCTCATGCAAGTCTCCCCCTTCGTCCCCTTCGACACCACCACCACCGTCTTCCTCCTCCCTCCCTCCAACCCAGACCCACCCATCTCCATCATCAACGCTCTCGCCGTTGTTGGCGCCGCAGACTGTGCCAATACCAACATATTCACAATAGACGGGTCATACTCGATGGCCGCTGATGGAGATGAGGTGGAGAGGTATATGTGGAGGCTTGTGTCGGCACCGGCGGGAGCGGGAACGAGTGTGGTGGCGGGGGCGATAGTGGCGCAGCAAGGGGAGAGTGAGTTGGAACTGCCGTATAGCTTGCCGGCGGGGAACTATAGCGTGGAACTGGTGGTGTATGGAGCGTTCAATGCCACCGACAATGCCATCTGGAGGTGAGGGAAAGGATACAGATTGCATTACCTTGTGCGTGTGCGTGTGCGTATGCATATGCGTCTGCGTCTGCGTGCGTGCGCGTGTGCATGCGTATGCATATAGTCAGAAGCGTCGATCACATGAAGATGACGATTATCAACATGAGAGGTTTGCTCACGAGCTGCGGGTGATGTTGCAGGTTTGAGAAGAAGGGTGTGGCTGTGCCACGAGTCTACGTGTTGGGCGACAGCGCCAGGAACTTCTTCATCGCCGACGGCGTATACGTCCAAACCAGCGTCGACGCTCAATCCGCTCTCTGCGCGGCTGCGACAATATCCTCAAGCACCGCCTCCAACCTCCGCATGCAGTACGCGTGGTCCTTCGCTGCATCCTCGCCCACATTCTCCCTCCCCGCCGCGGCCCTCGCCTCCAAAGACCTTTACGTGGCTCCCGGCACGGCCGGCCTCGTGCCCGGCACAACATACACGTTAACACTCACGGCTAGTCTTGAGGGTGTTGCGGATGGCAGTGCTAGTCTGAGAGTGGACCTGACGGTGATGGCATCACCGTTACTGGCTGTCATTGATGGTGGCAACCGTGACGCACGTGTGGATCAACCGATCACGCTCTCGGGAGCCAACTCACTCGACCCCGATGATCCCAACAACGAGATCGAACGTGAGTGCTGAGTTGGTGCAACAACGCACTAAGCTGTGTACATGCGTACTGCGTGGGACTTGTTGTTGTTGTTGCTGCTGTGCTTGTTGTTTGCGTAGCGTTGCGGATGTACGTTAAGTTTGCATTCTTGCTGTCATTACGTGTAGACAGAAAGTTGCTATCTTGCCATGTCTTTTGTCCTGCAGCTCACCTGCTTGTGTTGTGTTCTCGCAGCCTTCCAGTTCCACTGGAGTTGCATCACCTCCGACGAGTTGCCTTGTTTCCTCGGCGTGACCGAGCCCAACTCAACTCTCCAATACTCTCCCGAGTCTCACGCGTCGACCTACGACATCATGTCCAACGCGATGAGCGGCGGGACCACGTACGTCATCACTTTAGTGGCAACAAAGGGCGACTGCGACGCGTCGGGTAACTGCGAGCGCGAGTCCGCCACTGTCACGGAGGTCCACGCGGTGCTCGGGACGGACAACACGCCCTCGGGACAGATCATACCACTCTGCGGGACGGGAGTAACGTGTCCAAAGTACTTCAACCCGAGCACGCCTTTACGCTTGAAGGCCCTGTTGACCTCGTCTAGACCCGTGACATACCTCTGGACGTGTGACAAGTTGGACCTTGGTGATGCGTCCATCCAAGCCACGTCCAACGTGTCCAAGACCCTCGTGGTGTTGTCTGTTGCGCTGCAGAGTGGCGTGAGCTATGACTTCACTCTCACCATGACAGATGTAGAGAGTGGGGCCAGCGCGCAGGCGTATACTACAATCGCGATGAATCAGAAGCCTTTCTGCAACGCTGCCAATGCGACGGATTGTTTCTCCTTCGATCGGATTGATGGTTTGGCCTTTGGCGGGAATGAGTTCACGGCAACGGCTAATGGATGGACCGACAATAGTGGCACGTTTACGTACGAGTTTGGGTATTACCTCACCTCGGGTCTGCGCTACCCGCTCGTGATGAACTGGGAGCAGCGCACATACACATACACGTCGCTCCCTGCGGGCATGCCGGACGACAACTACACGCGCACGTGTTACGTCTGCGTGTCGGATGCATACGGGGCCGAGACTTGTGTCACGGCATCCGTGCATGTTCACCCGTACGTCGTGGACATCACGTCCGCACTCTCTGCCCTAACCTCCTCGCAGGCTGTTCAAGACACCGCCGCCACCCTTGCCAACGTGCTTCGCGCGGGCTCCGCCCTCAACGCCAACACCACCACCAACGCCACGAGCAACGCGGAGATCCGCGCCACGCTCGCTGTGGCTTTATACTCTACCGCCACGAGTGGCGCGGCGAGCTCCGGCGCCAACGTAAACCTCGTCGGCATCATCGGTGCATTGGTTGAAGTCACGGGCGGCGACGCCGGTGAGATCAACGCAGGTGCACGTGATGCGGCCATGCGCACAATTGTGTTCGTGACGGATAGGTTGTCTTCGTCGACGGACGCGGTCACGAGCGACGTTGGCAACACCGTCCTGAGCGTGCTCGGCAACATGCTCGGCACGTACACGTACAACGCGAGCTCTTCCAACTCCACCGACAGCCTCACCTTGTTGGCCTCCACGCAAGAGCGTGCTCGCTTCGACACAGCTCTACAATCACTTGGAGACTCTTTACTCAAAGACGCCTCCCCAGACGAAGCTCCCGTCGTGGTCTCCTCGGACATCATCGTCCTCCTCGTCGACCGCAACACCCTCGAGGGCCTCCTCGGCGCACAATTCCTCCTCAATGTTGCCAGCACGCCTTCACGACGCCGTCGTCAGCTCCTCGCCGTCAACACGGCGTTGGCCAAGTTCGACACCCCCGTCACGGGTTACACGTGTCCGAGCAGCAACGCCAATGGGACTTGTCCTACCACCCTCGACATGCAACTTACGTACGTGCAGGACCCCGTACTCGTGGCGAGGTCGGTCAAGACTCTTCCTGTTGGCGGGACACTCGTGTCGGGCGTGCTTCAGGTTCACTTCACGGACTCCGCCACGGGTCTTGAGGTGAATGTCGTTCCCAAGGCGGGTGGCACGTACCGCGTGCGTGTACCCGTGGACTCGGCTCTTGTCAACACGCAAACTCAGACAATGCAGTGCTACACTGTCGTCGCGGCCAACGGGACACTCTCGAGCGCAGGCATCGCCGTCAACTCATCCTCATCAACATCCGTCACGTGCACGAGCACGCGCACGGGCGACTTCGTGGTCATCCAAACCCCGAAGCCAACCTCCTCTTCACCACCGGCCACAAGCACACCCCCGCCAACAACCACCCCACCAACATCATCCCCCACGCCATCGCAGTCTCCCCCGCCCCCTCCCCCACCCACCACTATCACAAAGTCCACAAAGACTTCCTCATCTACCGTGGGTATTGTCGTGGGTGCGGCTGTCGGCGGGGCCCTCCTTGCCGTGGGTGCAGCCGTGGCCGTCGTCCTCGTGCGCCGGCGACGAGGACATAGCGCCAACGCGGTGCTGCTCGTCGCAGCCACACCGCCATATAGTGGAAGTCCCGCAGCACCGCAGGTGCAACGACAGCAGTATGTACCGCCACCACCCGCGTATGACTCGCCGGCTTAGACGCGCCACACACATGCAGTGTACTTGTAACATGCTAGTAAACAGGACTTGAGTAGAATTGGCAGCTCCTGTAGTCACCGCAATAACAGCAATTGCATGCATGGCAATCGCAGCCACGACAAACGATTGCACAGTATACATGATGATAGTTTTGTTGAAGAGCAACGTTTGCGCATAACCGATACACCCACTGTACTGTTTTCTACAACATGAGAGGCATACTGAGAGTCAACCTCATGAACCACGTACACCCACGAACAATTTACAAGTTTTAATCATAGTAGGTAACAAAACCTGACATTGTGCGAATGAAGCCAGCCTCACCTACAGCCACCATATACATCAGCAGGCTAGCATAGACAGCAGCGTAATTTCCAGGCTTAGTCAAGCAGGTTCCTCTCTCCAGCAAACAGCAAGCTGATTAGCGTATCCTGCCCCTCGCGCCCTCGAGCCGCCCGCACAGCTTCTCGTAGCTCACCAGCACGTCGTCCAGACGCCTCTGCGCTTCCGCCAGCTCCGACTGCAGCGCATGCACTGTGCAAAAGAAGTAAACAGGGAGCGCATCTAGTTAGTTTTGAGTCTTAACAAATACTCCGCGTGTTTTGTACAGATCTGCAACAAATTGAAGAAGCGGTGGCAGAAAATGACTTGTCAATCTGATACAATGCAGTGACTGTGCTCACCGAAAACATAGGCGCAAGGACTAAACTGAGTCAAGTACTGGATAAGAGTGCACAAATGCACTGCTCACCCTGTTGCAGGTCTTTTGCGCTCCTGGTTGTGCTGCGCGCCGCCTGCGCGAGCCACTGCAGGAGCCGCTCTGCGCGGGCCTCCGCGTCCTCCACTCCGCGATGCACGGACTCCTGCAGCAAGAGCATGAGTTTCTGACGTAACGCTTGCAGCTATGCTCCTTTCAGACAGCTGTACCTGGTTCTTGGACAGCTCAATAACCGCTTCCCTACACCTGAAGAGAAAAGTCCATGCTACCGCAAAGTCATCAAGCACGCTACGTGATAATGACACGCAAACAAACACAAAAGGATTGCGTGCTTGTACTCCCAAACAAGCTTGAAAGAGCTTACCATCGGACGTACAAGTCCAGGAGTTCTTTTGTTGTGGATGAGTCAATCACACCTGCAAAGCAGAGCACACCATTGATGATGCCTGCTCACCTAGCGCTGCTCACACAACCTCTACAGTGTGGATGTAATCACCAACAAACCTTGCCTGTTGCGGGTTCGCCTGGCGTGAGGGGGTTGCGCGGGATGAGCTCCTTCCAGGACGGCTCTGGGACGGCCGGGAGCAGCGGTTGAAACTGCGCGCAGCAGAGAGAGTTTGAGAGGGTTGTGTTTGTGTGTGTGCATGTGCGTGCATGTGCACGCATGTATGTGCTTATGGGCATATATTGAGCTTGATTGATATAGCTGGGACGTCGGTTTGGTGCTGTTGTACCACGCAGAGTCATCCAAAACTTGTTGAAAGGTTTTGTAAGCACGAACAATTGAGTTGTGTGTACGATTAGTTAAGTGCAATCTGCTAACATGCAGCACACACTTCATAGTGCACTAGCTGCACGCGCATGCACAGCTGACGCACGTAGTTGCCATTGTCTGGGACGCTGCATATGCTCCTGTTGTTTGCAATTGGCATGCATGCACACGTTCCTCTGTGTGCGCGCTGCATCTGATAGCGGTCACACACGGCACGCACGGACAAGAACACAGACAGCTAAGGGCATGTAGCTCTCTGTTTACTGCACCAGTGCCCTGCCGTGCCGTGCCTAAGTGCGTGAGCTCACTCCCACACAGACCTGATAGAGTACGTAATTACACTGAATGAGTAGTAGCAGTTCCATACTCATATATGTGGGGGAACATGTTGCAACTTGCCACGTTTTTGCAATAGTGCACTGTGTTCACTTGTGCAAAACGCTGCATGTGCACACCTGCATCTGCCCGCTTAGAACTGCTTAGCTCTTCAACTACCACTGATGTAAGCACGGAGTAGCGTCAAAACTATGACTTGGTATGAGTTGATCAGGAGATTCTGCAGAACAAACTCGCTGTGCAACTACGCATACTTTACACAGCGAATGAATTGCCCTGCAATCGCATTGGTCGCAGCGGCCACTCCTTTTATCTCTAACACGACTGTGAAGTGACACGAAGGACTTGCATTCACTGTTTGTTGTTCATAGTCAACCTGTAGATGCACGTGTCTCTCATGCATGCGAGAGCGAGCAGCAGCAGCTAAGCGGACATGCATTCAACGCTTCACTTCTCACCGTTTGCAGCGCTATCAGAGTTTCAACAGGCGTCCGCTCACTCCTCCTATCCGCCTCCTCAACTCCGGCTCCCGCCCCCGCTGCGGACGCTGACGCCGCCGACGACACCGACGACAAGGAAGCCGATGCCGCCGCCGGGTCGTATGAGCGCACGGTCACGATACCCGGCAGGTCAGCCGCCGCCGCCGCCGCGGGCTTGCTGCCCTCAGCGCCCATGGCGTCCCCGTGGAGGACTACACCCCTCGCCACCGAACCGACGACGACGATGACGACGACATTGCCGCCCTCGCCCTCGCCTCCGCTGAGGCGTTGGCAACACGTCCGTAAGATCACACACGGCATGCACTTGTCAAATTGTGCCCTAACTCGTTGCTGCTGTCTCCGTGACTTCGTTCGAATGCTTGCTGTTCTGTGGATTTGTAGGCGAGTGTGGGGCTGTGTTGTGCATCAATCGCAACTGGCTGGTACCAGCATAAGCAAGCTAGCAAGAGGGAAAACTCAAGGCAGCAACATAGCTGGAAGGAGCAACAACTGCTGGACCGGTATGTTGTCAGCCCAGCCAATGCGTGCCAAGGCTGCCAAAGCTATGAAGTAGACCAATGTTTTAAACAATACCCACCCAATAAATTCTAACAATGTAGAGGCTGTTGAAATCTCAAATTGTAATCTGAATGGTGAAAGCTGCTGTACTATCTTGCGCAGGTGTCTGAGTCGGACACCCACGCACGAGTCAATGCGACTCGTGCGCACAGAATGTGTGACGATTGCAGTCCAGTTTACAAGTAGCCAGGAATCTGCAAAACAGCCAAGCAACCATGAGACACGTGCACACACACACACACGCCATCACACGCACATACGCGCGCACGCGCGTCTACGTTTGCGCGTACACGCACACTTCCCTGCACACAGACACACACACACACACTTTGCAACACCTACCGCCACAGTGTCGAACGTCGCGTTGCACACGCTGTTGACGTTGTGCGCCGAGACCGCCAGCCCGACGGCGAACTGGACGTCCGTGCCTGTCCCGTTGAACGGCAGCGCGACCGGGGCCCCTTGCTGCTTCCACGCCAGGCCGTCCGCACTGGTGAACGCGGTCACGAGACCAGAGGAGGAGGATCGGATCAAGCGGACCCAGAGGGGAGCGACCTTGCGAGTGGCGTCGTTGACGGAGATGGCGGTGCCGCCGACTGGGGGGAAACAGGGGAGAGTTTAGTGAGTTAGTGAATCAGTTGGTGAATCAGTGAGTGGTTCAGGCTTGTTTGTTTGTTTGTGTAACCTGTTGTGCGGTATTGAAATGCGGTGCCGCTGGCGGCGGAGAAGGCCATTAGGGCGAAAGGGGAGTTGGCTGCCGAGGACGCGCTGTGGTGGGAGAGATGGCGTGTGAGGGGGGATGTGTTATTGTGCCTTACAGCAATTCAAAACGTGCAGACGTACACACACGCGTGTGTGCAGTCACGAGTGTGGATGCACAAACGCCCATACGCCCACACGCACGCACGCACGCACGCACGCACGCACGCATGCGCACACAGAGTGACTAATCGATCAGTACTTGACACCACTACACGCTCACCGTATCATGACCCCCGCTTTTGCCCACGTATTCGTATTTGGTATGCTCGTCACCCTGGCCGTCACGCTCACGTCCCCGACATTCCTCCTCCACGCGAAGTGGAACTGATCCCCCGTCCCCCAGATATCCGTCCCCGAACCCGCAACAGTAAACACCCTCCCGTCGAAGCTCGCACCCCCAGCCTATAAAGAAGTCAAGTGTCATCACGTTAATTTCAACCAAACACCACACCAACTATACAACATCACAACTTCAACAACAACAACTCGTACCTTAAATGCGGGTGAGGTCCCGACGCCGATATCCGCGTCGGCCCATCCGAGCGGGAGTGAGTTGGGGGCGGACGCGATATCGTCGTTGGTGCCGGAGATGGTGAGGCCGGAGGGGCGGGCTAAAGCGAGGTAGGAGACGGTCTCGGCGCCGGGTGGGGAGGATATCGGAGCGGAAAGCTCGGACTCGATATCGAAGCAGAAACCGGAGGAGGAAGGGGTGGAGGTACGCAGGTCCTGCGCAAACAGGACAGCGGTGAGTCTGATGTGTGCGCACTTGTCCATGCGTATGCATGCGCGCGTGTGCATGTGTGCACGCGCAAGCATATTTATGTGCGAGCGCATGTGTGAGCACGTATGCCTGTGCCTGTGCGCGTGCGTGTGCGTGCGTGTGTGCGTATGCGCACGCATAGCTGTGTGCTTGCACTCGCGTCATCCTCACCTTTGCGTTGACGTCGTTGGCGTTCGTTGTGGTGATAGCTCCCAACAACACCGTATTATTGAACATGGCCGCCGGTGCATTCGCTGGCCACGCCGTATTCGCCACATCTCCACTCACATTCTTCACGGCTCCCGCGACATAGCTCCACGCGTTCAAGAAGTCCGTCCCGCTCGTTTGAGTCAAAGCCACGTAACCCACCCGCTCCCCGCTGTGGAACGGGTCGCGGTTGGCCTGCTCCTCCAACATGATACTAAAACCAGCGTAGCCGAAACCGGTCACGCGGGGGGAGACTGTCGAGGAGTCGCGGTTCGTCATCGTCTGCGTGGGTGTTGGTGTGGGTGTGGGTGTGGGGTGAGAGGGTTGGGAGGGTAGGTGGGAGGGTTGGGCGTTCAGGTATGCTTATGCACTTGCACCTGCGTAAGGAGAGCGGGGCTGTACTTGAAGGTCCCGTAGGTGAAGCGTTTGGTCACCCACGTGTTGGTGACGTTCTCGAGGACACCGGCCTCCATCACCGTCCGACCGTTAATCACCCAATTGCCTGTGATGCAGGTAGGGCACTTGTTTTAGCGATGCACATTATATCGCACGTGAAGACAAGTCGGAGAGCATGTGAGTAAGCACACGCATGCGTGCGTGCGTGCATGCGTATGTGTGTGTGTGCGCGCGCGTGGGCGTGCGCGTGCGCGTGCGCGTGCGCGCGTGTGTGTTACAAGGCATGGACATGGGCATGCACACGTGTCTGCGTGTGCACACAGCCCTTCACCTGATCCCACCAACAATAGGCTCACACCCGCACGCACGCACGCACGCACGCACGCACAAGGCTTGCAGGTCTGTGCACCTGCTTCGACGACGAGGTAGGACACGTTCTCGGTTCGCCGAGCAATGTTTCCAAGGTAGTTCCAGTTCTGCAGCTGGTACTGGAAGCTGGTGGGCGTGACCTGGTTGACGCGCACCGTAACGGGCGTCACGCCGTTGCTCGTCGGGGGACCCATAATCACCACGGGGTTGATATACGTGTTCTGAGCACAACAGCACAAACAACACGATCATCACACCGCAATCAACAACTATGCATGAGCTTTACGCACGCGCACGCACACCCACATTCTCTCACACACACACTTGCACGCGCGAGCACCCACAACCGGTGTCGGCGACACGCACATGCACATACACACACCCACACAACCACCCACCCACCTCCAGGTATATGGTCCTCCAGTAGCTCTGGTTGCTCTGCGTGACGGTATCCGATCCCCACTCAATCCTCGGCGTGGGCGTCCTCGCTGGCGGCGGCGGCGGCGGTGGCGGTGTTGGCGGCGGCGGTGGTGGCGTCATTGGTGGTGGAGGAGGTGGTGGTGGAGGTGGAGGTGGTGGTGATGAGGTTGTTGTTGGGGCACTTGTCATCACCGTCACTGGCGGCGCCGGTGGGTTCGTTATCCACGGACACTGCGCTTGCAAGCACGCCACTGAGGCCGCGAAGGACTTGATCACGGGGATATCCGCGTTGGGATTGAACCGGTTCGCTCCCGTGATCCACGAGTTCATCGTGAAGGGTCCCGGGTTCGACCCCGCGCAATCGCAATGAACCGCATTGAAGGTGTGACCCAACTCGTGAGCAGACAAGTCCGTCGCATCTTTGAGAGTCCCGTCATAGTTACTCTGAACTAAACTGAAGCCGTACCCACCATACGGGTCATCGCATACAACTCCCGTCCATGCTAGACCGATGATACCACCCGTGAGTCCAATCCCAGTGAACAACTGAGCTACATCTCTCTGGACATTCCAGTGATTCGCCAACCAGTATGACCTGAACTGACTCAGTAGCGCTGAAGCACCGGACTGCGTGTACGGGTTGGTTGCTGCGCTGCTTCTCACAACTATTGTCGATAGAGTGAATGTGATGTTGACGTCGCGGGCGTATTGCAAGTTGATCGTGTTGATGACGAGTTGTATTTGGGATGTGACGGCGTTGAGGTTGGAGCCGAAGGAGGTGAAGTAGGCGTAGTCGGCGTCGATGGCGAGCTCGGTGTTCCACAAGCAACCGTCGGGGAGGGCACCGTCGGCGCCGCCCTCGTCGACCTCCTTCTGGGTGGAGTTGGTCACGCCGCAGGTCTTGGGGGGAGACTTGGCCTGGAGGAGGAGATAGTTGTTGTTATTGTAAAACACTGTTGTTGTGTCACATACACATGCACGCATGTACACGCACGCACGCACGCACACACGCACACACGCGCACGCATGCGTACACACACACTGGACTATACTCACTGATTGGGTTTGTGGCTGTTGCTTGGTGGGTGTGTCTTTTGGTGCCGGTAGTGCGGGATCAGAAAGCACGGGAGGTGTCTTCACACCGTCAACAAGCATGCGCCCGTGGTCGTGCGCATGCTCGTGGTCATGGTCATGTTCATCTTGCCCGGCCTTATCGCGTGCCGTGTACACCGCGTGCAAGTTGGTGTTCCCCGTGCTGCCACACGCACAACATGTTGGTGTCTCACTGTCCCGACACCACAATGATGCAAACCAACATGATGGGTACAGTGGTACCTGAGCAGGCGTCGGCCCATGCGAGCCGGCCGAGCGCGACTGAGGCCAGGAAGAGGCTCGATGTAGTAGAACTCATCGTCGTGCAGGATACCTGTGCAAGAAGCAAAAGTTGGAGTTGACTGCGTATGCGTATGCGTGTGCGTGTGCGTGTGCGTGTGTGTGTGTGTGCATACCCGCGTGGAGGCCTCCATTGCGCAGTGCGCCGCGTATGTGGCTGTCCGGGCGGCCGGCGATGGTGCCGCACACGCTGTGCTCGGGGCCCGCACGCACCTCTTCCAATGAGCCGTCGGCGCCGTGCACCAGCAACTGCAACGGTGGGTGGTTGATGTTGAGTGTAAATTGAGGGGGGGTCTTGTTATGCGTAAATCAACCACTGTCTGATGGAAAGGCAGAGGGACACTCTGCTCACCTTGAAGTTGGGAGTGCGCACGGTACACGGGCTCAGCTGCAAAATGAGAGGGTTGCGATTCTCAGTATGACATTACATAGAGTACGAGTGCTTTGACACGCACACACACACACACACACACACACATGCATGCGCGCGCACTCAGTTGCTAAGTGCCCCTTGCCTGCAGGCTGTAGTGCTCGTCGCCTAGCAGAACCTGTATGGCCAGAGTGCCGTCGCCGGGGTGCTCATCTGGAAGCTCTAAGTGCGATACCTGTGCAATGGCCAGTGATCAGCAACACAGCGCAAGTTCAGTACAGATCTGTGTGTGTACGTGTGTCTATGTGTGTGTTTGTGTGTGTACGTGCGTGAGTACGTGCGTGTCTGCGCGCACAAAAAGAACACACACAAACGCCTATGTGAGAGTTCTTGTCTGTGCATCTGATAATGCTTGAATTGCAGACGCGTGCACGTCCGCTTCCATGTGTCTGTGCACCAGGTGCATATGTGCGTGTACAGGCTAGAACGAGACGTCGACACCCTCACGCTTGACACACACGAGTGAGACACCCGAATGCACGCACACACACACCAATCATGTGTGTGTGTGTGTGTGTGCGCGAGCTCCTACACTCCGCACACGTACAAATGCGCCGCAGTCTTACGTGTGCAGAGTGCAGAATGCCAAGCTGGTCGAGGGCTTCTTCCACAACTCCAGGTGCAAGCGGCCTCTGCAGCGGTCGGGCATTGCCGTTGCCGGCGGCGTTAGCCTCGGGATGGGCCAGGGCGCAGGCGGCCAGGCAGGCGGCGGCGCTGAAGCTCAGTACGCACCACCTCCACCAACACGACGGGCTCACCGCCGCCGCCGCTCGCCGCCGCGGACCCATCGCAGCTATGCTCCAGCTCTAGCTTGGGCCTAGCCTGGCCTGGTCTGCTTTGGCCTGGTTTGGCATAGCCAGTGGCTAGGCCTGCCGCTTTAGGCTGCTGCCGCCGCCCCGTGGCCCGTGGCCTGGTCCGGTCCGGCCCACCGCCATCATGACGACGCCATTTTGCTCTCGCGGTCAAAACGCCCCCTCACGTGACCCCGAGAGTGGAGTCCACGATGCTTTGAGAGACGGACACGTAGGCACGTCGGCAGGGCCTCAAGTTGAATCTCCTAATTGAAGGATTCAAGCAGCTCTGGGAAAGTGCAGGCTTAGCGCCGTCCAATCGTCTTCACCGTCTTCAAAGCCCATGTACCGTATGATTATTCCCCCATAAGATCCCCACCATTGATACAGCCCTCCTCTCTTCTACTAAGTAAGACTAAGGTTGAAACAACTCCTATCGATGAGAGATTTTACAGCGTATACACAATGATTAAACTGAAAACATGTTGTTGAAAGGTTGCATTGAAGTAACACGTGATGTGGATTGATTGTTAAGAGTTCGAAGAATGAAATGTGATGATCGTGCTGTTGTTTGCGATGAATGTATGAAGCATGAGGTCAAAAATTTCAAGCGCAAGGCATTGCAAAAGAGTCATACTTATCAGAGGCCATGATCAAAGATGATAATTACCCCATCAGAAGTTGGTATTTGTTGCGGCAAATTGCGAATATACATCCGATGCGTTAAACACATTATGATGGTACGTGCAGCAAATTTACCGCATACATAAATGAACATACATAGGCATGTGTACATGTATCGGAATAACAACTTGCGTATTGCTGCACGTACCATACATAATCACGTGGTATTCGTCGTATACTACGCATGCATACGGCGGGTAAAAATTAACTCAGATGCTGTGTTCATGTTTTGCGTACGGTGACACCGCACCCACTCAATACAGCACCATCCCTTCTTGAGCCAAGTGGGGCCATTTCGGCATTGCCAAAACAATATTCAAGGACTTGTTGGATGGAAGTGGTGGATTGTCTGCAAAGGCAACAAATGTTCCACTGTTCAGACCTCGACAATGATTGCTATTGCATTGCACATCTTGAAGATGTGAGCAAGCATTTGCAACCAACCATTATATGAACTTAACGCTACAACTGAGACCTATTGACGTTGACGCATGTTACAGCACCTTGTGCGTGGGCCAGACTACATCAGTGCGAGAAGCTTTGCATGTGTGTTCATTACGATTGAGCATTACTTAACAACAGCATGCAAATAGCGCTTGTTGTACAAGATGATTCGTTCAACAAGGCGCAGGCGAGATGTAATCTCTTGTGATGGTGTAACCGGCCTTCCTTGACTTTTATTGGTGTGAAAAAACATAAAGTACATCATAGCATATTGTTGAACTCATTAAGTCTACCTAAACAACATTACCTCGGCATCTCATTTATTTTATTTTTTTTAAACATTTACGCACTCGTTTACAAGATCCTTTTTTTAAATGATTGGTCTTCTCAATACTAGGCTGGCCGGTAACGGTATTGCATTCAGAACTTGTTTTATGCAACTTGGGTAACATGCTACCGTAGATATAGACCTTTAAAACTAAAACCCTCCTGGGAGGGCATCCCTTGCAACGTAATATTCATAGAAAATTACTTGTTGGATTGATTGGCACACGAGTATGGCGTGGAAATTTCAAAACATACTTATGTATGCAGCCTGCGGGTGCGCAATGTGCCATAATGTTTTACTTCAACAACATCCCAAACCTGATAATGTGTGCACAATTAAATGTAACATGTGTTTGCTAGCATGTATGAATGCTACTGCAAAGTTGGTAGCCATGATATGCTTGAAATAGCATGATTAATTTATAACTACCCAGTGGGTCATGCTGTGCAGCAATATTAGTATGACTTTGAAAATTGAAGGGTGCTACACCATAGACCAACTTGGTATTGAATAAATTTTAACATTGATTTTCTCGTGTAGGCCCGCGGAATTCCGCTTTCAACCATATATGGCACGATTATAAATCGGTACAACACATTTGCAACTTGATGGCTAAAAAAGTCCGATTTGTGGTATATATTATAGTACAAGTACTACAAATGATACAATAGCCAACCTATTGTTCATTCTTTTCATTACTTTCTTGGTTGAATTTGATACATTTTTGTTTTCTAACAAAAGGGTCCAACAAAGTCCCCTTCCAAACTGATTGTGTTATACAATAATTTGTTGTTATATTTTCTTGTCACACAGAGAGTAAAATCAAGTAAAAGTAAAGTCTACCTCTGCATGTATATCCCCCAATTGTAAAAGTAAAGTTTATTCGTTTTTGCTTTGTCTCCCC
The DNA here is from genome assembly GCA_009103225.1 of Chlorokybus atmophyticus. Taxonomy (NCBI): domain Eukaryota; kingdom Viridiplantae; phylum Streptophyta; class Chlorokybophyceae; order Chlorokybales; family Chlorokybaceae; genus Chlorokybus; species Chlorokybus atmophyticus. The sequence goes on along the minus strand of RHPI01001428.1, from coordinate 336,517 downwards.
ATTCCATTGCGCTTACTGCAATGCATCGAGCTGCATGCAGTGAAAGGCAAGCTTTTTGCACCGCGTTGCAGGCAGCAGCAGCACTGGAATCATAATTTATACTTCATTGACATCAAGGTAGAAAGCGATTACACTGCTGAACAATGGAGTGCTGTGGAAGTCTGTCATTTTTAATTGAAAGACAGGCATGCAAAACGCGTCTTTCAAAAACTCATTATTAACCACTTACATATCACCTCGCTTTCTGTAACACCTTGAGCCCCGGAACATGCATGACATCTAGAGGGTTGCCCACCTTGTTACATGTCTCACGTACTCTTACATTCAAAGATGTCTTACCTGAAAAAGTTGTTAGATCAGAAGGTAACTCGTAGAAGAACCACCATTGAAAGCCGTTAATCTACGGTTGGATTCTTAAACCGTGCATTTTGAATGTTTCAATCATCGTGTGGACTAGGCTGCCACATCTTTCTTACATATCACTGCAGTACAGTAGTAGCTTCTTACTATGCTCAATGCTATACCGCAAGATGCATGCATGCATGCAGCTAGTAGTTTCTAACCTGGCCAGGCCTAGCCTAGCCAGACCTTGATGCAGCTGGTAGTTTATAGTGGTAGTTTGCTCTTGCCTCGTCTTAGCTTCCTAGGGCTGTATACACGATCCTAGCATCCTAATAGGTAGTTTCATCAATACTTGTCCAACTCGGCCCTTCAACATGTTTAACACTTTACAATGTTTAAAGACAGTTGTTAGCTGCATGCAATAAAGTTGGCTCTTTTGCAATCGGTGGTAATTTGCTGTTCTGCAATCTTTGATGCAGAGTAATTCAAAGATAAATTTATGGGGGCTGCATATGCAGGTATCGCAGATAGCTATCGACCGCACTGCGCCTTAGATGACTTCATATCGTAGATCAACATTAAGTGCAGCAAAGCAAAGTGCAAACATGCAGTCTAGTGACGGTTGGAGTCAATTGCCGCGGGCTCGGGTCGATGTAAAATGAGAATTACTTAGATACAACCTATTACATCGACCGGAGCGGTAATCGATTATGTTATTGCAACAAAGTTGTACAAAAGTGAAACCAAGTGTAGCAATTACCTTTTTTGCATTGTGTCTCCATTTAGCTTGGCTGTTAAATCAGCTTTGTACGTTGTCGCTTTATCCTGCAGATGCTGTAACTAACTCTACTATACGATTACATTTTATTTATACACATTTACGTATATAACAACTTCGCGTACCGTGCGTCATTGAATCAGCGACAACATCAAATCCTAACATGGTTTACATATACACAACAGTAATTGCTATGATTATAACATTAATACTTTGTACACAAAGTGTTAATATACGCTATATGCGTAAGTATATGTTATAAACATGACACTTGCAGAATCACCATATACGTTACACAAAAGCTTTCATAACATCCGCAAAAAGATTTTAATGCAAATGTGATTGAATTTATACGCCTTGAGTTTAAAATGGGGCGCAAAAGTGGCAGTTGAATGACGATATGCAAAACATGACATTGATCTTGGATGATACTTTTACAATGGTTTTTTGACGCACGTGTTTTCCCATATATTTTCATGAAGATTACTTGCAAACGTTGCATGCTGCAAGGAGTGTGTTAAGGACTTTTCATGCGTTACTAATACTTAGCGGATACAGCCATAATTGCCAACCCACAAATAAGTGCAGTTCTTAACGTTAATTGCAACGTAGTAGGATCGTTATCGTAATGATATGAGGTACATAAGCAGTAAACCAATTATGCATTTATATTCTACATGATCATATGCTAAGCCTCAAGCATCTGCTATTGCGACAGTTCGCAATCGCATATTCAATAAGTGATATAGATTTGTAAATGAGTATTGAGCTTAAATATTTGTATCAAATATTTGATTAAATAATTGTAATTTGCAGTAATCATGTGATAAAAAAGGTCGAGTAATTATATACTTCATTGATGATATAACTTGGTCTAAAAACGTTAATCAATCTCTACGCTCAAATGCAACATGATATAAGCCGCTCATGACATAGCATTCCGCAATTACATAGACATTATTGCCGTATGCACTACACTGGCGACTGATGTGCAAGCGTGCAAATATGACACGTGTATACACGTGTGATATCCATGATATGCCAATTGGAACATATGAACATTGCGCGCTTCTTCGGGGATCCTGCTCAACCGATTTATATATATTATTGCTAGCCTTATGTCATATGTATCATGTTGGTGGGCATATCCTAATATCAATATAACAGCACCGCCAGTCGTTGACGGACTTACTCATAATGAGAATTTATATATTTCAAACACTGCGTTATTTCAAACATACTGTACAATAATATTTTAATGCTTGATGGCACTTGTTGCAAGCTTATTGTCATTGAATATGCATATATATTTATTTTATAATTAAAATAATCATTTGCAATGACACGCTGAGAGTTGTTATGTACACAATATGTCATGTCATGGTCCAAAGTTAACATGTAAAAATACTCATACATCAGTGTATTGTTTCATATGTTATTGCGACCATGCAGGCATGTGGTGGGTTGTGTTGATGTTTACCACAATGCATCACATAAAGCTCATGCAATACCATATTGCAATGCACATCAATAATGCTCATGAATCTCATGCATGTAATAGTATAATTAGCGTTTGAGTAAAATGATCGGAACTTTCAATAGTATGTACATAACTCAGCGTGTGTTTGACATTGTTGATATGATATGGAATTATAATAATCTTGTGAAATGACAGGCTGAGCTTTCTTATGCCATGTCATACACTCAAGTCAAATTGTAAGTACATTAATCATAACAAATGTGGTACCCTATGTATTTTGCTTGTGCTTGGTGAACTGGAGCTTCAGGTGAGGCAATCTAACTAAGGTGATGTTGGTAACTGCTCAGAGTGCCTACGCTGCAATTCAATAATCACAGGAGACCATTCAGCATAATACGAGGTCTCGTCCCTTGCATGCTAATGAGACCAAGACACAGAATCTGAGTTAAATTCAGGTGCAAGCACCGAACAATCATCACATACCTTCATGTGCTAGTCAACATGCACAGCCTTCTCATTGAGCCTCTGGCAGGCTGGCAGGTACTGCTCTGGTTGCCATCTTCGCTTACCAAACTAGCCAGAACCATGCATGTTGTACAGGCTGAACACACCGCCCTACAAAGTCAATGGCCTTGTCTTGAGGTGGCTACATTGTAGCAGAACACTGCAGCATCCACTCCGGGGTCAGCCATAAACTGATCAATCTTCTCCTCCGCAGCCTTCCATGCCTGCTGCCTGTCACTGACTAAGGTTGCACCAATGCGCAGCATGCTCGGTGCTGCGCTACTGTGCACGGTGCCATTAAGGTGATGTTTCGCTGCTGACGCTGATGATGAACACGCCGGCAGGATGACGCCCTCAGCCTGGTGGTGTACATGTGCAACAGGCCTTGCATCTTCGACTCTTGTTCGCGCATGCAGTTCTTGCCTGCAGCTTTGACGCTGGGGATACAGACATTTGCCAATCAAGTGCAAGAGCAAAGGCACAAACAGTGGCAGCATGATCACCATGCCACCCTTTGCTGGCCTTTCCTCCCGGTCAGCATGTAAGCCCGTGTTGATGTCGGGCACACCTGCGCAGGCAGGTGATAAGGCTTGTCAGTCAACATGCTGTATGTTGTAGTTCTGAGACTGGACGTTTGGCATACAGTTTGTGCCACCACCTTGTGAGCGTATGACGTCCCAATTGACGCATTGCTCTTGCCAGTACAACTGTGGTGGCCTTTCCTCCAAACAGCATTCACGGACAGTAGTCACTGGAACGTCTGCAGAGGCAACGGTTGCCGTTGCAGACTGCAGACCACAGCACATTGCTAGTTTATTTGCAAACACCAAGCACACCTTGTGAGCGAACATTGTTGCTGACGACAAGCTGTTCGTCTTGCTGGTACAACTGGGAAACATTGATTGCGATGTATGTGACGGCACCTGCTGCACGTGGGCAAGACAAAACCAAAGGGAAGCTCTAAATGTGTCCATTGCAGTCAACTGTCTCTTGAGCAGCATACAGAAAGCGCTTAACATGCAAGCTGATTGGCAAAGCACTGCAGTAGTGCGTACGCAAGCTGCAGTGTCCGCACCACAATCATTACACATACCTGTAACTGGAAATAACTTGGTGACAGCTGCTGTGCAGAGACAGTTCCTGCCTACCGTACTGTTTACAGTGACCATAACCGCACCAACGAGCTCGTCCAGCACTGCCATGGACGAAATAACAAATGCAAAGGTCCTATTGACACATGGTCGCTGCCAAACCTGCAAAACACAATCGACGTGTAATATGTTCTAAAACTAGTTGGCCGGAAGAAACCTGCTACGACATCCTGTAGGAATCCTACTGGCTTACCTGTGTGCCAATGCTAACCTCGACATTGAAGCATTCCTCTCGCTCAACGCGCAACTCTCTGGAACACATCACTCCCACAATTAATCAACGCTGCAGATGGGTCTCATCAAGCAAAAAGCTCCGAGCTTAATCTTGAGTGTTGAAAACTTAGATGCGTGCCTGATGTACCCGTATAGCAAGAAGCTTGTTGCAAAGACCTCCGGTGCATGGGTTCCGCAACCATCCGCTGAGACCTGCGGCAAGCCCAGGAATGCATCCTCCTCGTGCTCCGTTGGCGTGCCAGGCACGGAGTCAGGTGAAGCCCCTGCTAGTAATGCCAGTGCCAGTGTCAAGCAGCTCAGCAGGAAGCGCGTGCTCCAGCTTGTGCGCACAGCAGGCATGAACACTATGCCCAGTCACAAGTCACACTAAAGCTTGCTGCAAGTGCATTGCAGCACCACCCACAACACACTGCTTATAAAGGAGAACGCAGTCTTTGCAACTGAACGCCACAATACTAAGGCCGGATTGTGGAATCCCGCACTCTACAGGGAAGCTAGCTCGCAAAAAGGCAGCAACAACCAACTGGCGCTTGCGCTTTGTGCATGCATGCATGCATGCAGAATGCGCAGGACCACCAAGCACATTGCCTGCATTGAGTCACCGGTGTTGCAGGCGTTACTAGCAGGCACTGGCAGCCGGCTGTGACGCAGCCGTTCTCGAGCAGGGCGGGTGCAATAGCCGTCCGATGCAACTAGTGACGATCGAACAGTCAACAGCCCGCCAGCAGAAAACTCTGGAAGGCGAGCCGTGTTTCTGCGCAGGCAAAGCAAGAAAAGTCTGAAATGAAAGAAAAGAGTTTTCGCGAAGTAGCGCGGCCGGGAAAAGAGACTTTTCAGCTTATACTCGTGGCGGGCAAAGTTTGTGTGAGAGCGGAAAGAATTCTTTGGGCTCTGAGCACAGCAGTGCAGTGCAGTGATTAGGGTTTGTTCTGGCAAAAGTGCATTGTTGGTGCGTTCATCATGGCCGCCGCCGCCGCCGCCACCGCTGCCGCAGCGTCCTTCGCGTCCACCGCGTCGTCGTCCGCTGCCGTCGCTCCGGCACGGTTTGATGGTCTGCGCCGCGTCGACAGGCCCGCTTCCGCCGCTCGCTTCTCCGCTCCCGCCGCCCCACGCTTATCTTCCTCATCATCCAGGCGAGGAGCGCTGGTTGTCAGCAATGCTGCTACCATCACACAAAAGGTGACCCTTGATTGCTGAACACCACCCCGCTCTATTGCTGGTAGTGCGAGTACTACGACTGCTTGGTATGCTTCTTGTGGCATGGGTGATGGCATTCACATTCGCTTGAAGTAAGGCCTGCTTTGTGCCGAGTCGCATGGTAGCTGGAGCGTTAACAATGTTGTGTTGTGACCATGCAGTTCACCAAGGTGACGCCTGCTGCAGACCGAGTCTTCGTGAAGGTGAAGGAAATCGAGGAGAAGAGCTCTGGTGGCATTCTCCTGCCCACATCCGCACAAACCAAGCCAACGCAGGGTGATGTTCTGGCTGTCGGCCCCGGCCGTGCTAAGCCTGATGGTGGCTACATTACACTGGACGTCAAGGTGTGCACATAAAGACTTATGCACAGAGAAACGGTGATTAACTTGGTCAGCGCTTGAAGAGTGTTGTTTGCTGGATGCAGGCTGGTGACCGCGTTGTGTATTCCAAGTACGCTGGTACCACCGTGGACCTTAACGGCACTGACCATGTGCTGCTCAAAGAAGACGATGTCCTTGGCACCATTGCAAGCGACGACATCGCTACATTGAAGCCGCTGCAAGATCGTGTCCTTGTTAAGGTATAATGCAAGCACCATTACTTGTCAATCTGGGCCTAGTTCTACATTACTTTTGCAAGTATACATTTACGGCAAATCAAACAATGATTGTATGGACTATGTCACTTAGCATCAGTCCGATATAGAGTGCCATTGGCTTAGCTGCTTTGTGCACGCTGCTAGGTGGCCAAGGCCGAAGAGACCACTTCTGGCGGTGTGCTGTTGACAGACTCAGCTAAGGAGAAGCCACAGACAGGCGAGGTGAGTATAGTCACATAGCCTTGCTGTTAGGTCGGTGCTTGCAGTATGCCTCTGGTGTTTGCATAACAAGCAGCATACAAACGCCTGCATGCAATAGGTTGTTGCTGTGGGTCCTGGCATCAAGGGTGATGAAGAGAAGCGTGAGGCTGTTGGTATCCAAGCTGGCTCAACAGTTTTGTACTCCAAGTATGCTGGTTCCGACTTCAAGGTTGGTTGGGTGGTCGCTCAGTTGTGCTGAGTGATGAGCAAGGTGCTTGTGTAGTATTCAGTAACACTATGGCTGTCACTGCAGGGTCCAGATGGCACGCAATTCGTGGTGCTTCGCGCACAGGATATCATCGCCACGCTTTCATAGTTGCGCAGATGCTAGCAGATCGTAGTACGTATGCAACAACTCTAAACATCATATGTCCTGAACAGTTTTGTTAATGAGCAGCGCGCCAAGCATACTTGGTTCTACAGGGGTGTGATATGATGTAATTTCACACGCACACGGATTTCAGCATAAGTCTTATGCAACACAACAGTTGTTGCACCTGCCGTTTTGGGATTGCTATGTGCAGCTCATGTTGACATTCTGGGAGGACGTAGTTTGTGTTTGCCAGTGTCCTCTGAATCTGAATCTGAATCTCAGCGAAGTATTTTGATTTGGTTGGATGTCACCTGCACAGTGCCATCAGGATGTCGCGACTCAGCCTGTGAGATGCGAGCATGGTGCATGTTGGCAGCAGCGCTGTGGATTGTTGTGTGCCATTGAAGCACAACCAGCCTTCTCAATAGATGTGGCTTCACATGCTCGCAACATTTTGTTTATACTGTGTGCGGATATATAATGGGTATGGTACGGTGGCAGCATGCATGGTGTGGACAATGCGAATGGCATGTATCAGCACAAGCATACACACGCTTTACACATAAGAATTAACCACCGGGCTAGTTCTATGGCTGCTTGCTACACTATACCAATGCTAGCTCGCCCCGTTAGACATACAAGCATGCACTCAGTTAGTACCTGCTCACATGGGTAGCATCAGTCAACATGTTTAGGTAGCATCAATCAATATATGGCCGCGAAGCCGGGATGGAGTCTTGTGGCTCAAGGCCCTCCGACTACTGAGGCAGACGCGGCGCTTGCTTAGCATGACAGGGTGTGTGTACAGGAAGTTGAAGATGCTATTGCGTGCATGCAATAGTGCAGCACATACACGTGTAGGTTTGTATATTGTTTGTGTACAAAAGAACGTCTACGGAATGCACTGTACGGTTGGGCATAGTGGTGGGTAGATATGGTGGCAGCACCGACATCAATTGCTAGTATGTCAATGATAATAGAAGTGTGACATTGGTGTGGCGTGATGTTATGGCCACAGAGTTCGTTGTCCATGGTAGTGCAGTCTCTTGCAGAACGGGTATCCACAAGATGTGCAACGTGGATATCCACTCCTTGTTGTTAATGCCTAGTGCTATTGAGGAGTGCATAATCGTCGACTCGATGAGTGCTTCTGGCCACCCTTGAACGACATGCCAGTGATGGGTTCTGCATGCTGAACCAACGCTGAGAGACCACTCGCACAAGTACGCATCCATAGTATTGTATGGCTAGCGAGCAAAGTCGTGGACAGGATGGATCTAGGCTTGGAGGATATCACTTACTGATGTCATGGTGCTGACACTACTACTGCATAACGCTTCCAGTGTTACTAATACAGAGAAACATTATGCAGCTACGTGGTCACACAAGCACATCCTCTGCTCCAACAACCCCGCATGACGAACACAACTGCTAGCAGCGGCAGAGAAAAGAGGTCACTACCGCTATCAGTTGCACTTGCGTGTGTGCCTGCGTGCAAGCGGGGGTTGGCTCAGTGCCATGTTGCTGCGGTTACGATCACACGTCAAGCAGCTGCTTGGTGCTGACCGTCAGCGGCAGGGACGTGTGCCCGCCGGCTGTGCAGGTCCACCCTTGACACAGCCTGCCCTGCTTTTCTTGCTGTGGTACGTGTGAGCCACCATGCATGCTTCTGTAGCGTTCTGTAGGTGGTGGTGGTGGTGTCTTCCAGAGTAGTCAAGCACGGTAGCACGCGGTTGGTGTGCATGACGCATCCACGCACCCACGCGCAGCTGTAGTACATACCAAAGTGCTGCGTCAATCCTAGTCCTTGTGCCAAAGGCAGTCGGAGCTGTTGAGCGGCCCTTGGCTTTAGGAAGAAGCTTCTTCGCAGCGGTGGTCGTGGCAGCGGCGGCGGCGGCGAGCCGTCCTCACCGCTGCTCAGCCTACACACCGCGCACACGCTTGAAGACGTTGCTGGGTGTCTGCTGCTGCTCGCTGTTGGCCTCAGCTCAGCTCAGCTCCCACTTCACCCCGAGAACAAAGTCGCGCGCAGAAAAGTTGCCACCACGCAGGAACACGCTAATGCGCTAGGGTAAGCTGTCAAGCTTGCAGACTGTCGCTTCATCCATGTGTGCTTGGGATGATGTGACTTGTTGTGACTTTCTGTATGCGTGTCCAACACACAGGCAGCATTGTTCCCTCTGCTGCTGCTGCTGCTGCTGCTACTGCTCACTGAGATGTTGATGTGACGGTCGGGTCCTGGCAGCGGCAACGCCACAATCAAGACGGCTGGCAATCTTGGTCCAGGATTGCTGGCTGGCTGCATGGCTGGGCTGGGCGTGATGTCCGCTACCAGTCTGCCGACCGTGCTGCGCCTCGCGCCAGACATTGGATCTATGTTCTTGGAACACCACAACCGCTGTCCATTCGTGTGCTGCGCCAAGCAGGAAGCGCTTAACTCAACTTAGCCTAGCTTAGCTCTTCTGAGCGACTGTTCTTTCTATGGTCATTGCTGAACTTCCTGCAGCTATGGATGCTGCGGTTTGAGTTCAACCTAAATTCTAGATCTTGGGGTCATCTGCACAACAAGCAAGTGATGTCTACAACCAGCAACGGTACATTCGTCTGCAGGTAATCTGTGCTCATAGTGCTCACACTTGCGCAAGTTGTTTCCCATCAGGCAGTGCGTGTTGTTTCTGCTGCATTGCTAACTGAGACGCATGCCGCATGCTGTTGCCCGTGCAGGTGCCCGCAACATCCAAGTGGCCATGCACGCGCCGCATTGACAAAACACGCTATCAGTCAACCATGGCGTCATCTGTCGGGGGACCCCTTAAACCATATGCCTACCTGCCTGCGCCTCATTCTCCTGCTTGCCGGCGCAGCGGCCGTGCTAACCTTCCTACTATGGACACCCCCTCTGTTTCCTACCATGGACAACTTCTCTGTTGGCCGCAACTGGCACTCAACCGTTTGCAGCACTGCTGCAGGCGAAGCAGTGATTGAACGTGGCGACATGGCAACCAGTTGCCTCGGACAACGGACAATGCATTTTGCCAAAGGTTGGTTTCAATCGAGAGGTCTACAAGAGTGTACGTGCACACGTACGTGTGCGTGCGTGCGTGCAGAGTCACATGTACATGAAGGAATGCGTGTGTGCATGTGCATGTGCATGTGCATGTGCCTGTTTGCCATGCAGTGAACGTGAATGAACGTGCAGGCGACCAAGCTTTCTGCCGCCGTGTAAACCGAGCAATCTCCCGGGCACCGGCTGGGGCCTCCAGCGCACTCTTGGCAGCGTGCATGGGGGAATCAAGTCCGCGTGCGACGTGGGCGGCCCGCTTCCCAGCAGCTTTATTACAGATTACGTCAAGGTTGGTACCAGGCTGTGTAAGCATGAAGTGCGTGTGTTCGTGCACGCACTGCACTACAACTCCAGCGTTGACTGGAATTACGTTTTCGTTGGGCAAGATGAGGTGAGCAGAATAAAGAGACAGCAAAGCTCATTCGCTTTTGTGGGAGTTGGTGGTAATACAGAATGACACACGTCAACACACATGCGCTCGTACACACGCACATTGTCACTGATGACAAGACACACAACCTGAAGCCTACCCTTGCGTGCAGACTTGGGTGGAAGTTGATTCCGTGAAGAAACTGTGGGGTGAAGAGTGGGTCCATCTGTTTGAGAAAGACAAGAGCCCCAAGGTGCGCTTCACGGAGTCGCGCGAACACGGTGTACCAACCAACTCAGTGTGAGTCAATGGCGTGAGCATGCGCCTAGCTATCTGCATCGGTAACCCAAACCACCATATAACGGAGAACATCCTGCATGAGGCTGCTGTCCAGCTTCCAGAGTTCAGGTCTGTGCAGTGGACATCAAGTTGAACCAATGTGTGAGTAAGGCAATGGCTTTGCTCCGAGGTGACGATCTTTTGTGCAGGCATGCAATTGGGAGGATCGACCATATTGTTTATGGCGAGCATGCGAGCATTTCAGCGACCTAGCCATGCGCTTCTCGGACACATTACACGCGCGGTCATGGAGACTACTCCCGATGTGTGTGTCTTGCTTTTGTACGAACACCAAGTAATCAATGTACACACAGCAGCAAACAGGTACTAACACATGCATGTACGCGCACACATGAGCGCACACGCATTCACGCACAAGTCAACCCACGTCCACACACATGCTCGCACGTGCATGCACATGTGCGCACGTGCATGGGTGTTGAGTTATGTATAAGTGTTTCCGCACAGGCAGATCTCATTAGAGTCCCCCAAGGCGATGCACTGACCTGTTTCGAGACACTGGTAATGAACCAGATGTGGCTGTGGACGCTGGCAGACCAGTTCCCGCGCCCGCCGCGAGTCGCACATATACCGAGTCTCAGGTCAATGAAGCGCTGGCACTCTTCCACCAGGCCACCTTCAGGTACCTCCAGGTGCCCCTGCCGCCCCTGTCTTTGCTTTTGGAGGCTGAGGAGATTCGCGTAACCGTGTACGGAAGGTAGGTAGGTAAGCGAGATCATCTTCAGATAGCCAGACACTACGGATCACAATGCATGTCATGCAACCAATCCAACTGCCTGAGATGTTCAGGAAGTATGTTTACCATCGCACGCTGCTTAACGTGGATGAGGTCGGTGAGGCTGCGGCCAAAGCCGTGCGTGACACCAATGCAGCGCACGACAACAAACTAAAGTCCGCAAGCACGTGACAAGTCTTGACAGTGTCGAGGGTGTGCACATACTATGCGCTACAGGTATGGCTGTGCTTGAGGCATGTGGCATACCACCAATAAGTGTCTGAGCTGTGGTTGTGTTGCGCAGACCCCAAACACCAGCCTGAGTTTCGAGATCAGGTAGGTACTTCGCTTCAAGCACACAGGCATACGCACACCTCATTTGTAAGCAGCAGTGTCACGAGGCTGCCTTGGCAGACTGGGTGTGAATGCCTTCTCGTTGATGATGTGGCAGTGCAGTAATGTCTGGACGTATGTGTTTCGGACCCATGTAGTACAGTCAGTCATCTGAGCTTCAGGTGCTGTATGCCAATGCGAACGTATACGTCGGCGCGCACGGTGCCAACGGCGCTCTGTCGATCTTCCTCCCCCGCTGTGCCATCTTCTTACAGGTGTAATTGCGTGAATGGACACTGCATGTACACGAACAGGTGTTGTATATGAGTGCATACACACAAACGTTACAACACCGACTCACGCTCTCTTTTGTGAGCAGATTGCATCCGAGTGTGCGAGAGGGCTCTGGTCAGCAGCACCGACGCACGCAAAAGCCATTGGACTTACCGCCGGCTTCGCCAATTGCGAGAAGCAACATGACGGAGATGAACAGCTCGGGCATATCCAAGTCACCTCTGTTGCGAAGGACTTCAGCGATTATTTCGGGCATGTTGCAGGCAGTGATGCGTCCTCAACATGCGCTGGCTTGTCGGGTGATCAAGATGTTGGCTTCAAGTTAATTGGCATCAAGTTCACGCCGGATTTCGTGGTGAATGCCACAGGCGTTGCAGAGTGGGTTGCTGCTGCTGTGCGAGATTGGTTTGGTAGGGATTCCGCCGCGCAGAACCTATTGCGCAGGACGCAAGGGTTGACAGATGGCAACTTGTATATATACAAGATGCCAGTGCTTTGCGCGAGCGCAAAGCACTGGCATTGTATATATACAAGTGCCAGTAATATATCGTTACTTCTAGTTCAAGTCCGTACATTGCGAGTGTTTCTAACTTGTATAGCTTGTTAGGAATGCAAGCACCATGCGTCACATTGCTGTTATGTTTCTGTACAGAGAAGTACAATGGTACATGCGCATGCCTTCATATGGTCGTCTGTTGAGCTTGGTGCGCACCTTGGTGAAGACTGCACAACTTATGCGCGTATACAATATCATGCTTATACAGAGAAACATAATTGTACCTGCGCATACCTTGATATTATTTTCTGTTGAGCTTGGTGTGCGCCTTGGTGAAGAGGGCATGACTTATGCGCACGTACAATGCATATGATCGTACGATACCTTTTGCAAAATTCACATCAAGGAATACAATCCAGCAGCAGCGCAATCCAGCGACCAAATGAGCAGGTTACATGCGTTCTTTTCAACATGTTGCTAGTTGCCAGCATCTTTGACACTGCCAGCTGTGAGGTGTCGGATGACCCTGCAATTTTCATGAGGCATTGTGCCGTGCAGTCAACCTGTGGGGTATGCATACTGACGCAGCCTGCTTCAAGGCACCAACATAGAGCATTTGCCATTACAGTGTTTTCACTTGCATGTTGTTCTCCGGGTGTCTTAAGCAGAGCAGTTCTCATACCCGGGAACGATGCTCATGTGCAATTACTCGCACATTGGACAAAATTCAACACCAGCAATGGCCAACTCATGTTGCATGCAGCACAAGACTCGTCACCTAACAGCGTTATGAACCATATCCTGTACGCGCCGCGTTCTGCGGCACAAGTCCGACATCTCGTCCACAGCAGCCATCAGGTTGGCGGGGTTGGTTTGTCCGTTGGCCGCCGCTGCCAGCGCCTGCACAAACTTCTGCTTATTGATGTCAGGGACTGCGGCGGCAGGCACCGCCGACATCAACTCCATAGCCCAGGGCATCAACTGCTGTCTGCTCGCAGCAGCCAACGCTCCCAAAACTTCTGCAACCTGCGTGTGTAACACAACATATTAGGAGTCATGTCAGGCCTATGCAATCTACTTTACCTACCAACGGCTGCCGCAGTAGCATTGAGTGTTTGCCAACATGTGCTTACATCATCTAGTCTGTTTTCCGGAAGGCCTCCTGCAAGCCCCTTAAACAACCGAGCAAGCAGTTCTCTGCCATGAGTTTGCAACAGGCTCTCAACAACTCCCATGAACTGTGTGCCGTGGCGCGTGGTTGGCAACTGCAACACGCCCTGAATAAAGAACATCACGGAACTACACGCTTCCCTGCATGCACGACTCAAGTGAGCTGCGTAACGAACCCACAGTGGTGTCCAAACATCATCAGGGTCACATCAAGGCACCAGATACATGCCTAAAATACAAGCAAGGCATGCGCACCTGTGCTGGATGCCCGTGCCAACCAACGCGCACTGTATCAGTTGAGGGAGCTTGGCAGGGATGAAGAGTTGCGGACAGCTTTTCAGACATCGCGACGCCAGCAAAAAGAGGTCGTCAACTATGTCAGGCTGTGCAGTCATGTCCTGCAGTCAAGGTGATGAAATGACAACGTGAGCGGATTGGGCATGTTTGATACGCAGTGCAGTGCCACCTAGCCATGCGAAAACTAATCTTCACCTCAAGTGTGCGCACAGTTGCACAGCTCAAGTCAAAGAGGGTACTTAGCAGCGCAGCGAGCGGCTCCGAACAACTCTGTTCTGAACCAAACAGCTGTCATACAAGATAAGCGTCAGTACTTATGCGGACAGCTGCTATGTATGCATCACATGGGCAGTGGAACTCCAAGCACCTTGACTAGCTCGTTCGCCAGATACAGGAAGCTCGACTGACGCCTGTGATTGAATCGCACTTGGATTTCGTTCACAAGCACTGGTAAGAGAGGGCCGATTTCCTTGCCAGCGCTCCGCAACTGACAACAAGCATCAATGAGCGCCAAAGACGAGTGCTGCGAGGATATCACAAACAACACTTGAATTGCATGGCAAGCATACACCTCTCACCCTGTTGGACTTACAGCGTACTTGCAGGCTCGGCACAAACGCTCCATCATGTGGGGATCAGATGCAAACCTTGCAATGGCAAGAATCAAGTTCAGTTATGGCAGGGTGGTATAAGCACCAGCTTGGCACACAAAGACGGCAAGTTGCCTACCTATCAAAGCAAGCTTGAACCAACGGCCAGAGCTTTTGAAAGGCGTCCGCAATCTGCTTTGGTCGGGCAACATGCCTGAAGAGTCACGTCATGAGATAAACAGGACTTGAATGCAATGCAAAGCCTGAACACACAACACACCTGACAATGGTAGCGAGGCGATCCACTTGCACCGCAGCTGCATGGGCTGTTTGTGAAGCATGCGACTCTGGTGGTGTAGCCAATAGCCTCTGCACATGCCACATGAAACAACGCTGGGCCATGACTCATGAGCCACAACAAGCATACCTGCAATGCGGTTGCAATCGGTTGTAATAGAGCGCTCAACGCCACTGGCAACTGCTCGTCTGGAAGCGCAGCCACCACCAAACTGACACGTGTTGCCAGTAGCAATAAGTGCAGCACGATGCCATAGCATAAGTAGCTAGGCCATACGCCTGCACACTGAGTATCTCTACCTGATCCCTTCAAGAATTTGCAAGAAATCTTCATTGTCCATGGGTGGAGGTGAAGCTTGTCCAATCTCGGAGCTGTCCATGCTGGTGAGATGCCTATAAACTTGCAAGAGCGCATCTAATGATGTGGTGAGATACTTTGCACATGCTGCACAACACAATAGCAGCCTGTTCAGTACTGTATGATGCAGCATGCCACGTGATGCAATGTTTTGTTTGGAAACATTGGTACCGTCGCAGACGTGTTTGAGGGCCAACGCCACAGCTGCAGCAGCATCGTCACCAGCCGACAGTGCCGATGTCAAATATTGGAGAATGGTGGGAATGAGTGGGGCAGAAGGATCAGCAGCTAACACCGTTTGCAGCCAATCGGCGTAGGCTGCGATTGTCAAGGCAGCTGCACAAAACCACATCAGTGAGAACAGTCTCAGTCGCTTGCTGTACGCAAACGAGAGATCACGTAACCACAGACATGCATGTCCTATGCTACACTACGGAACATACACTGGAAGTTGTACCAGTGTATAGCAGCTGCGGTTGCGCTGGCAGTCTCGGAAGGAGCGACATGACCTGTCAGAAATAAGCATCTGTGCATTGATCATTGCAGTGCACGCGCTTGACTGCTTGGTGGCTCAAGTACTGTTCAGTCTCTGAATAGGACTTCCTAAGGCTCTGAACACCAAAGAGTGCTGACCTGGGGCAAAACAGCGCTTTCTGTATGGGGCACACTCTTGGAAACAGCTCTGATGCTGTAGAGTGCAGCTTCGGCAGCCCTCCACTCTGACTCCCTGCCTTGGAGCAGAGCCTCGGCAGACTGCAGAGATGCACTGATGGGCATGTGCGACCTTGTATCCTTGTTTGACACAGTCGACTCGCTTACCTGTTGCAGAGGCGGCAACAGCAACCGCAACACGGTTTCACCGCCAAGAACATCTGCTGCATCGATCAGCGTGTCTGCGACAGCTGCAGCACAAAAGGTTGGTGCGTCAGCTCTGTAGATTGCAGCAAGTCAGGAGAGTTACCAAAATTATTCACTTCACAATAAATACTGCCCACAACCGTAATCCTCTTGAAGCTCGGTACAAGACACGTATGCATACCATATCTCGAGCGTTTAAAGTCTTTCTTGTCGGCATCTCTCCAACTTTCAAAGTCAAGAGGATACCTGACACGCCCACTGATCTGCACAGATGCACACATGAGGCTATGGTGACAACTCAAATCAGGCCTCAACAGAGCTGGTTGGGAGTACACGATGTACCAGTGTGACCAGCTTGCTGAAGGCAGGTTGAAAGAACGAAATGCGGCGATCCTTCTCAGCCTGCATTGCTGTGTCTCCAGCAGCATGCAGCGCAGGACTGAAAATGGGTCTGTGCACATGGAAGACTTATCAATGACCTCAACTAAAGCAGAGACCAAGGCGATAAACGTGTCACCAAACTAGCAACAGACCTGCGAACCAGTGCTCTCTGCAAGTCATGCCAGAAGTTGAACGTCGTCGCTGCAATCTCATCATCTGGATATGCAGCAACGTCAAGTAAAGACTCCACCACTATCACCCCGTCTTGCGTTCCTGCATGGACAAGTATCCAGCTGATCAACACGTATGGTGAAGTTGCACATGCTATTTCTTAAGCAGCAATGTTGTTAAAAGCAACCAAAGAGTTTGCACCTTCTGCCACAAATGTTACATACGTTTCTCCCACCTCTGCAAAGACTCTAGCAAGAGCCTTTGCAGTGTCTTCATCCTGTTCACAGCAGTATCATGACTTAATGCACATGCGGCAGTGATGCACTCCAGTGCACAGGACCAACCTCTAGTTCTGATGAGCCGGGTTCCGCGTGGCGCACCTGCATGGCATCAATGTCATTGAATGTCTGCTAACAGCTGTAAGCATGTGTGCTGCACTTCCAGACAACCAAGCATTGATGTGTACCCGAGCTGCTGCTGCCGCCAACCGCGGCCTCAATGACAGAACTCGCTGGACCAGGATTTGGATGAACGCCATGGCACCATCGTCGGACTGGGATAGGCAGTTGCCAGAGTAGCGTATCAATTCGCACACAGCTGCACACAAGGTCTGGGTAACTCGGAGTCCAAGTTTACTACAGTAAATGTGGTTTGCTTAGAGTGGCACTACAATGCAAGGCTGTCAAGTTACCGTCAACAGCATCGTCAAATGTGTCAAGAGAGTCCAATCCGTCCAACGCGGCTTTCATCAGTGGGTGGTTGACCATCTCCCTTGCAGGTATTCTGCAAATAGCACAAGATGTCAAGTGTTGGCCAAGCTGCGCACAAAGACAACCAACAGGCAGCGTGCAAAAGTGTATTTTGTCAGCTGCATCACTATTGAAACAACGTAGAGCTGCGTCAAATTTGGAACCCACTTACTTTTCACACAGTCGCAGCCATGTGCTGTATGCGGCAAGCGCCTAGAAAGAAACAAAGTGATGCGTCAGTGCGCTGCACATCACAATACAGGCTGCTTGCGTTATACGCAACAATGACCGATCCACGTACGGCAACCAGACAGTACCGGCGCCTTCATTGAATACTGCTGGTAACACACCGCCAGCATAGACAAAGCATCCGATGCAGAAGCCTGCAGTTCATCCCAGAACTGCCGCCTCCGGTCGGGGACAACTGCAATCTTGTGACTGCCTGCTTCCTGCAACCCGTTTTAGTGTGTGATGGCGAATGAAGCACATGCCCGTCATCACTGTACCTGTGGAAGCACATGCAACAGCTCCAGCATGCAGGGTAGAGTGGACGGATCTGAGCCGAGTGTCAACCTCAACCACTGCACAACTCCTGCACCTTCACTGGCGCGCTGCCACTCATCCTGAGTTGTGTGGGCTGCAAGCGCCGCCGTCGCCAGGCATAACTGCAATCATAACGTGTAAGCCGGTGGTACGGTATCAGCATGATGCTATATTGTATCAGGCGCAAGCACATGCATACAACACTGTCACTGTGTGATTGTGCAATGATCACAATATAAACATATCATGTACCATTTAATGTCATAACCGACACCATGCGTGTGTATTTTCGTACACACGTACATAAACGTATACGACTGAGTGTACATGTCTGGAAGTGTCTAGCGGCATCAGTTTGTATGCATATGTGAAAGTGTATGTGCTATGCCGAGGTTGCTAGAGGCCACCACCACAACATGCATGCACACGTATGTACACATGCGTATATACTTCACCACATACACTGCAAGCTTGCCTGAGTGCGAACAGCAGGAGGCCCGTTGGCAAAACGTGCAAGCAGCACCTGCACGCAAAAACAACCAAGATGAGTTCAACGCTCAGTCACAGCAGTGTGGCCGACAGAGGGCACAACTTGGCTAACTCCAACTACCAGCATAGAGTCGCGCAAGGAGAGGCCGGCCCCAGGAGGAAGCTCCTCGAAATCTTTTTGCACCTGTGCAACAGCGGTTGCGCACCACAGCAAGCATCTGCGCTTGGTGTTGCAATCTGTCGCTACAGCTGGCATGCCATCACTTACCTTGGTGCACAGTGTCTGTGCGCAAAAGTACTGCACTTCCATGGCAATGGAGTCATCGTGCAGCAAACCATCTGTGACCTGCGTAGCGGCATGTGAGCCTGATGTGCGTATGTCTGCTTTGAGGCGTTCATACTGCGTGCTACATTGCTCGACATGCACAGACACTGTGTCTTATGCAGTGAACGCGATGCGTACAGCCGGCAAAGATTACAAAGCTTCAGCGAACACATCACGAACACGATCTGAAGCTGATGTGGCTACAGAGTGCAACGACCGTAACGCGTGGAGGCGTTCGTGCATTCGTGCGTGCACACTTAAAGGCAACATCCGCTGAAACACATGTCCAACACAGAAGCCGCCCCTGCATGCAGCATTGATATGGACAACACGTGTGCACTTATGCCTACAACGCAAGTAGACAACGACTCAGTATCCATAACAATGCCAATGCTTGTAGAAGCACTGCATTGAGCATGCAACGCATGCTGCAGAGTTGAGAAGCTTGCCATCGGCGTTAAGATTATAGATTATAGCTTGGTTAGCATCAGTAAATCGCACCTGCCAGGCTTCAACGCTGTGTTGAAACTCCTCAAGCCAGCGGTCGGCAGCCTTCTTTACTCCTTCATCCGGGTGGTGGTAGAGCGCCTGCAGAGCCTGCAGCAGCGTCGCGGCCGTCTGCGCGGCGGTGACGCTGCTGCCGCCATCGGCAGACATGCGTATACGCCCCTAGTTGCCACCCAGCACCACGACCAGCCGGCGCCCGATCCCCGCCCAGCTTCCGCCCCTCACCTTAACCACCTCGCCGCCCACCTCGCCGCCCCAACCCTAAAATTACCACTCTGCTGCTGATTCTGAAACGGAGCACGCAGCTTTTCGTTCTGAGAAAGCTTTCAGAAGCAATGTTGTGCTTTGCATTGTGTTTTAGCATAGATGTGTTTATGGGCTTAAGCTTGCCTGTTCTTGCTTGCTCTCATGCAGTGACCGTGATTGCTGGCGCGATTGTGGGCGGCTCATGCTTGGGCGGCCTGGAGGCTTGGCCGACGGATCACTTGCCTGCTCCGCTGAGTAGCAAGTAGAGAGAGAGCTGTCAGCTGCTGCTTTGCTGAGTTGCAGCAACCGTAGTAGTCAGAGCAGTTTCATGCATCTAGTGGAATGGCACATTGTCAAAGCTGTCAAAGGATGAGGCTGACGTGAAGCTGTGAGTGAGGCAAACAGCCAGCCCAGTTGAAGGATTCCTTCTTGCATGTGGGCCTCAGTGTTGGTTGCCTCACTCAAGCAACAACGAAGCTGTTCAGCCAGCCAAAGCCCATGCTGCAGCCTGGCCAAGAGGCGGAAGTGACGGTCCGAGAGGCCGGGTACTATGGAGCGTGGTTCACATGCACGGTGCGGAGACTCAAACAGATTATATACCTACAGTTTATATACCTACAGTCTTCTGTATGCAATCAGTAACCAGTTTCAAGTTGTTCAACCTTGATCATGTCATTCCAGCAAACCGAAAAGCATTTGGGTGGTCCCTTCACGAGAGTTGCAACGCCTTGAGGTGCACATTGTCTCGTTGTGGCTTGTAGGTTCTAGAGGTGCTCAGAACAGAGTACAGGGTACAGTATTGCGACATTCATGAGAGCGAGGAGGACACTAGCCCGCTGCAGGTGGAGGCGGCGCTGCACGAGAACGTGAGGCCGCGGCCTCCCCAGACTGATGTCTCTCAACAGGTGAGAGCATGGCAGCTGCATGCTGCGCGGGTTTGAGTTGCTGTGTAGAACAAGCAAGCTTTCATTGGCAAGATTTCATCTGAGTTCGGTGGAGTCTCTCTGTGTGCACATTGTGACTAGTCTGCTGTTTGACTTGTACCGTTATCTGTACAGCAATGGAAGGAAGCTGATGCTGTTGAAGCGTATTACATGGACTCATGGTGGGAAGGGGTGGTCAAAGAGCGGTTTGCAGGTGATTGTGTTGAGCAGGGCTTGCTCTGTGCGTCGCGGTATTGCAAGAGCCTTGACAATATGGCAGGCTGCATGCAATAACAGATGCTTCAATGCATGCTAAGCCGGTTGCATGTCACACATGCACCTCCATTGCAACGAGCCCGTCCCCAGACTGCACATTTTGCATGCAGACGGCAAGTACTGGGTCTTTTTCCCTGCAACTATTGAGTACATGTGTTTCGAGCCTCCCCACATTCGGCCTCGCATCGAGTGGGCGAACAATGCAGTTGTGGGAGTCAGCGCATGGCACCGCGTATACCAAGTAAGTGCATCCTGCTTGTCTACGACATCCTCGCTGCGGGCTGACCCAAACCCACTCTGCGTTTTCTCTTACACAACGCTATACTGCAGCGCTCACCACCCGAACTGCCTTATGTCACACCCTCTCAACTGGCCGAGTATCGAGCACGCAAGGGACTTCCCCCTGAGGACAACACTGCCACTCTTCTATGCAGGGCAGGAACCCCCGTTTTACTGATACCAGGGCAGTCTGGTGAGCCGCAGCTGGAAGAGATGCCAGCATTCTCAAGTGAAGCTTCAGACGAGTTGGTAAGCGTAAGCACCCTTGTTGCCAATCAACTTCTGTCAATGATTGAGTAGTGGTTTGTGGTTGCAGTTACATATCCCCACACTTCTGTCACCCTGGTCGCTGTCACCACACGCAGCGGTTCCCGCGCATGCATTGGCGGCTCCTGTACATGCAACTGAGAGGGACACGCCACGCAAGCGGCGGACGAGCTATGCGAGGGCCTTTGAGTTGCCGTCCAAGCAGGAGTCCGCCAGGAAGCGGCGTAATGCGGCTTCAACAAACTATGTTGCAGACAAGAGGCCTCTTGCCGTGCAGCAGCTGGAGGCGTATGGCGCCGTGCTGAAAACATTTCACACCCAAGCTCCCACGCTCACGTGGGAGCGACTGCAGATGCTGGACGCCTTGAGGAAGGAGCTGTGCATTGATAACGAAACCCACAACATCGAGATCAGCAAACTACCTCATCGGATCCAACGCCATTCCCCCAAATTGGTGTGAGTCTTTTTGGCAACAGCACCTCGCACCACACTCCTTGTACATTCTACTCCTGCTCATTCTTCTCGCCAAGTCCACACGCTTGCCGCAAGGGCATGTGCCCTAAGTGGCAACGGCCTGCCGTCTATAGGCCACCAACAATCTTCGTCGGTATTACACTCCTAATCTGCTGTTCAACCTCATCTTGTTGTCCACTCTGTGCCAGCGTTGTCTCGGTGTTACATTGTGAGCTTTGGGCTACTTTAAACACCTGCTCCAGCGCAGTACTTGTGTCCGGTACATGGCGTTTCGTCTTGATCTGCCGTGTTCGTTACGGCTGTAGTTCAATGCAGGAAATGCAGCTTGTGTCTATGTTGCTGTGATGTCATGGCTTGTGCAATTCCTGCTGACTGGTTCATGCAAGGGGGTCCACCCTCAATCATGCATGCAGCTTTCCTCAGTATGGTTGGCCCATTGCTTGCATTCGCGCATCTGTTTGCGTATTACTGAAGTTCCTCTATTATATACATATGTGGTTAGTTCTAAGGGGCATGTCCTTTGAACCGTCGTCGTAGCTTTCGTAACTCCTGCTGACGGTTCAAGCAAGGGGCCCCACCCTACCATTGCATGTAGCTTTCAAGACGTTGTGGCTGGACCCCTTGCTTGCGTGCGCGCGTCTGGTTGCTGCTTATCATGAAGTGTCCCTGTAAGTTGCTCACGCCTGTGTGGTTGTTTGCCGCGAGGATCTCCTTTTGAACCATTGACTGACAATCACTGTTTGAATGTAGGAATTTGAGTGTAGGAACGGAGTGCATGCTTGCATGACATGTCGCCAGAGAGCTGTTGTTCGGCTTGCTATTCGAGTTGGCTGGCTGTCTTGTGCACACAATGCACCCCTTGTACCCAAGCTCCATGCGCTGCGTTCCCGTCCTTTCCTGCGCAAATACAACCACAGCACCACAACATGCACACAGATTCAAGCACTGCTCATATTGTGCGTTCAGTGATACGTATGCGGCCTGATGCCTTGAAGTTGTTCGTCCTGTCCGGCACCGCCGCCGCCGCTGCCGCCGATGACGACGGCAACGACCTGCTGATAGAGTTGCCGGCTAACCAGCAGTGTGGTGTTGTCGTCGTCGCCGTCATTGTCGCTGTGGTCGTCGTTGCCGTTGGGGGTGGCCGCCCTGTCACCTGCCGTGTCTGCGCCGCCGGTGGGGGAGCAGGGGGACACGCTCTGCCGGGCTGTCTATGCGTAGGTGTGGCCAAGCGCTGGCGGCGAGGGTGGTCGGTGCGGGAAGAGGAGCTAGAGGAGGAGCAGGAGGAGGAGGCGGAGGGGTTGGAGGAAGAGCAAGGGGAGTCGTTGCTATGGAGGAAGGAGCGGCGGAGAGGCGGCAGCGGTTGATGGCAATGCGTAGCGAAGCAGCGCAGGCAAGGCCAAAACTCGGGATAACATCTGTCTCATATATGTTGTTACAACGAATTGCTTGCATGCAAGCAGGTGAAAGCCGATAATTCATGTTCAACAGTATAGCTAGTCGAGTGTCTGTTGCTTTGTCCTTTCTTCGTGTTGAATAAGCACAGTTGGCTCCTATCAAGCAGAGGCTTGACGTTGCGTGTATGCTGTTGTCTTGTTCTGTGTTAAATGCTTGGCAGCATGAGCGTGCAAAGTCTACAAATGCTGCTCACGGTTAATAAGAATTGCCGCTTGCACTGTAGCCGCAAAGAGCATGACATCAAGCAGGGTTCCACAGTCACAAAGCGCAGTCTTGTCAGGTGCAATGCCACGAATCTCTGCATTGCTTTGTGAGGTAGTGGCTGTAGCAGTGCCTGAGCGCCACATTTCACAGTGTTACTGGCTGGCTTGTGTGCGTGTGCCTGTGTGTGCCTGCTTGTGCTTCGTCTCTTTGGTCTCTATGGTGACAATTGTTGACACACTCATATTGACCTGCGCAGGACCAGTCTGGTGGAGGTCTTCCTACAGCAACTAATTCGCATATGCTCAACCCTCTGGCGGAAGCCGCAGAAGCGCCTAGCACAAGCACGAGGACAAACTTCACATTCTACAGCAATCCGCTGTCTACAGTGCAGCGCGAACAGCGCACGAGCTACGCCGCAACCCCCATTGCACAAGCTCTACCACCCGCATACAACCCGCAAACCAACAGCAATGACTACCCCGCCAACCAGTCTCCCGGTGCATTTACACCACAACATCGCCAACAACAACCACATTACCAACATCAACGGCCACATTTTCAACCGCGCTACGCGCCTCGCGGTGGCTTCATCCCGCCTCATCAGCACCCTTTCCCACCACCTCCACCGATGATGTTCAGGCCTCCTTTGTTGCACCAACAACAACAACACCCACCACCACCACCATCATCGCCAGGCTATTATGGTCATGCACGACCACAAGCTGGTCACATTGCACAGCAGAGAGGCGGTTGGCAAAGCAGTAAAAACTTTGCCAGCAGAGGCCGAGGGCCGAAAGCCCCGCGCACAGGGGGCGGGTCTGACATGCACGTGTACTTCAAGAAGTCCATGTTGGAAAACCCGTGGGCCGCGCTCGAGAGAAAGAAGAGGCCCAAGACACCTCCCAAGTCTCCAAAATCACCCAAGTCACCGCGCAAGTCTTCCTCCAAGTCTTCCCCCAAGTCTTCCCCCAAGTCTTCTCCCAAGTCCACAAGCCAAAGCCGGCAGTGGTGGCCCGATTCTGATGACAAGGCGCGTGTGCAAGAGGATGTGGAGACTGGACGAGGTGACACGAGTGTTGCTGCTTCACATATGCACTTTGGTGCTGACTGTGATGTAGTGCCAGAAACTGTCATGCCAGATGCAGCGCAGCAATGAACAGGGGTAGATGTCGTGATGTGCGCACAACGCCTCTTTTGTGAGTGAGTGATTACACCAGGCTTGTTGTTTCACCGCACAATGTGTGTATCAAACATGTATAGGGATGCACATGCACTCCCCATACGCAAACAAAGCACGAGGTGACATGATAGTGAATGTACGTTACAGCTGCTGTAGTGGACTGAGTTACCCTGTTGCGCGGACAAGCCACACTGGCATGCATTGCGAAGAGTTGTAACAGTGCTTGATACAAGTGTTGCACGGGTGATTGCCTGTTGTTGTGGTATACCCCACGAACTGTTATGTTGCACTACATTGGCTGACATTGATGGGGCTTGCAATTTGTGCACGAATCCTTGCATACTGTATTATACGACTTGCGGTTTATGTTGACAATGACCAACACGACAGACAGTGCTAGCATCTGCGACAATGTGTGTACCAGCACCACCAACGCCTGCCTACTTAGAAGAGACACAACAGGCTGTGGATGCCACTTGCATCGCCTGCATCCATGGCTGGCGCACTTGTCGAAACAGGCCGTAGGTTCCTGACGCAGTTGTGACTCCACACCACACTAGATTGAGTATTGCGTACATACATGCCCAATAAGCAACATGCGCATATCAATTATGCATACAGATAAGTATGGGGGTGCCAATGCGCCAGCTGAGTGTATTGGGTAGGCAGCTGCACATGCTAGCATATAGTTGTATACGCACTCTGTTGCGGTATGTTGTCATGCCGCACATGCAAGCAGTCATGTCAATTCTAACAGCATGCACACTTACCACAACCTTGCGTTCAACACAGCCAGGTTACACGGTATGTGCTACCTCTAACTTCACTACCCTAACAGAGTGTGCACGACATCAATGTTATCAACGTTGCCTAACACACAACTAGACACAATTTGCACACATTCATCCGCAATGGCTTTACACCCACCCATTCGAAGGCACATCCTAAGTCCCAAAACTATGTGCTTCTCAACATGTTTCAAATATACACAAGCTCAACTGCCTTCCACCTGATTGCAACAACCACACAATCACTCTCGCAGGGGCAGTGCAAAAGGTTCACCGGGTTCGGGGCGTACAATGCGCGCGTCCGAGCCAGCATCCCTTAGGTACTTTGTAAATTTGTCGGCGTCACCTATGCTGTTAACTACGACATTAAGGATGCCAGTGGCCTCCATGTCCGCATTGAAGCAGGGCACCACATACTTAGCACCAAGCAGCTTCGTTAACCTCGCCGCCTTCTCGCCACCCGCCACAAGCGTGTAGAACGGCAGTTCCTGACTCACTATTGGAGTAATCACCTGCAAAGTGCACACGACGAGTCATCAACAGAGACTGACTTCAATGCTTTTGCTTATGCGCAGTATGTACGTGACTGCATGAACACCCACGCACATGAGTATCGTGAATCTACATATGTGTACGTGTGCATGTGCGTGTTCTCATGCCTGACGACAGTAACAACATCCCTGCTTACCACGTCGACGCGGGTGTCTTTGAGCTCACTCTCGTCATACATGCAGTGCGGCTCATAGTACATCGAGAAGGTTTCCGGTGTCGTGGTGGTAATGACATACCCGTTTTCCTGCTTCTGCCAGGGCGGCCCGACAAGTGCCCCCGTCGTCGCGCGTACCGTCACGTTGTCTGTCAACCTCACCTCCTCCCCAATCGGTATGGCCCTCACCTGCGTGTATGCGTGTGTATGGGCGTGTGCGCGCACACATGTGCATGTGTGTGTCAGTGCACGCGCGCACCCACTGATGGACGTGCGCTCGCACACGCACACACGTGCGTGCGCGCGCTCTCATGTTTGCTTAATTGTGTCGTAGTGTATCATTGATAGGAGGTTGATGATGACACCATAACATACCGATTGTCAAATTTGTGTTGATCCAACACTTACATTCTTGAATGAGGTCTTCTTGAGCTTCTCAACGGCGCTCGGCACAGTGAGGACCGGGAGGTCCGGGCGCACCTGGGAGAGCGGGACGAGGGTCTTCATGTGAGCGTGGTCGTCCAGGGACTGCGTGAGGAGGACCAGGTCCACCGGCGGGAGGTCCTTGATCTGAAAACGAGAGTGGGGAGCTGAGTGGGGTTGAGAGAGGCAGCCAGGTAGTCATGACACAAAGACATATGTGCACATACACGCACATGCCCGCGCACATGCATGCGTGCACATCTATCACTACTTACTCCGTACGAGCGGAGCTTCTTCTTGAAAGCTTTGTAGAACCAGGGGATGCCGAAGTCGAGGGCGTCCTCGAGCCATGGGTCCACGAGGATGCGCACGCCGCCCACCTCCCATATCCACCCATTGTTCTGTGTTGGTATAATCGGTAGTTGAATTGGTAGTGAGTGAGGATTCAACAAGCACAAATGCAACAGCTGTGAGTACATGTTGTGTCAAAACCGCCCACCTCCAAGTACGTGACCTGCAGTGGGGACTCCTTCTGCCCGTTAGTTGAAAGCTGCAAGTGATGCATAGTTGGGTGAGAACTAACCAACGGCAAGCTAACTGTGTGACCTTACAGCATCTGTGGTTTCGTTCCAGTACATGGCATCATAACCGAGACACGCCTTGCGTAAACTGTGATGACGACGCGAATTTGAATATACGTGCAATTACGTAAACACCGACCACACACAAGCACCACAAGAGACCCCCCCCCCCCCNTGCAATTACGTAAACACCGACCACACACAAGCACCACAAGACCCCCCCCCCCCCCCTTTTCCCGCGCCCCAGATACGCAAACATATCAAAGTACAAACACAAAAGCGACAAGGCTCTTGCCTGCATGCTTTCAGCCTGCATGTTCTCAGTCTGCTGCACTGCGCACGTGGTGACGCTTGCAGACGGCTGCCTTGGCCGCAGGGGAGAAGGGGCAGCTCTGTGCATGGATGCAAACAACGTCAATCATCAACTCCACTGCCACTGAGCAAACAGCCATGACCAATCTAACTATCACAGCAGCATACTCACCTCGCTACAAGTTGCTGTCCTGCAAAAGAGGACGAAAAGCAAGACGAAGCAAACGCCTTCTGCTTGTGCTGATCCCGCCTGCTGTTATTAGCACTAAAGCTGCTCCTTCCGCTGCTACTGCAGCTCGCTGCCGCAGCACTCCTGACCGCAGCAGAAGGCACTGCCCTTGCCGTCGACACTACCGCCGCCGCCATTGTTCGCAGAGACATGCCCAGTGGCACGCCAGCTGACATCTCATCTCTGTCTGACCCTTAAGCTGACGTGGACGCTCGAGAGCACCGTCCGGAATCGGACCTGGATCAGGTGATGCGAGGGAAGGAACTGGCTCGGTCAAACTGGCTAAAAAACGATCCGGTTTCGCGTCGCCTCACGTGAGTTGAGAAAAATTTCTCTCAACTCTGTGCATAGCAGCGCCAGGCCACCGGCAGGTCTGGCCTAGTGCTTGCAGGCGTGTAAGTGTAGTGCATGCACCTGCTCAGCGCAAAGGTCTGTCCACACAGCCATCATCAGCACAATGTTAGAAGCCTCAAAGAAAGTAATAGCGCACAGCAATGCATTGATCAAATCGAGCAACTACTCTCTCTTGGGAGTCCCAACTTGGGACTAGCACGAGGCAAGCATAGGGTAGAGGAAAACATCATGCAAGCATGCACACTTAGCAGCAGGCAGCTGCATGTGCACTCGCAACCGCTGGGCATGCCAACATGATCAATGATTTTTGATGTGTTGTGCGACGAGGTGTACGCTTTGCTCTGAAGGCTGGTTTTGCCGTCAACCGCTGCAAATTAAGAGTTCAAGCACATTCGCGCGCGGGAGTCATAGGGACGATGCCTCTGGTGGCATCCGAGCATTGGGCCGGCCGTGAC
Organism: Chlorokybus atmophyticus; assembly: GCA_009103225.1. Lineage (NCBI taxonomy): Eukaryota > Viridiplantae > Streptophyta > Chlorokybophyceae > Chlorokybales > Chlorokybaceae > Chlorokybus > Chlorokybus atmophyticus. The sequence continues at coordinate 308,140 of RHPI01001428.1, read as the reverse complement.
ACGAAAATGCTCTTGGATGTCATTGTCACAACATGTGTCAATCGCTTGAGCGTGGCGGTGCGAGCAGTGGAGGCAGCAAAGCGGCGCAAGCATGGCGACCTTCAACCCGCGGACACCTTCTACCCGCTAGTGATGGAGACACATGGCACGCTAGGAGAGGACTTTCAACACGTGATGCGCTTGTGTGTCACAGTACATTTCAGCGGTACAAGGAGTGGAGCAGTGGCGGCGGAGGTTTCATGCGGCTTTACCAGCAGGTGCTGCGTGTAAGAAGGTAGGATTGCCACCGACCCCTTCATCCCCTACCCCACCGCCACCAGCAGCACGACGCTAGCCACAACACCGCCGGGAAACTTCATTGAGAGGTAGCACTCCGTTGCGCTGTGTTATCAATGATGTTTGGTTAATTATGAACCCTGCCCTACATGTAGTTACCAGCTGGCCGCAAATCACCAAGTAACTCATGATTGAAGTCGAGAGATAACGCATGTCACCAATGTGCGTTCCCAACATGCGATAGCAGCAGAAGGTTGCCCAACTAGGTTAATTTCTTTATTGTCAACCTTATCACCACCTATGACTGGCGTGCAATGTGCACACCAGGTGTCCAAAGCCCGCAAATGGTAGCTGCCTTGGTCGCCAGTGACGGTAAACTACGTATCCTCCGAAGTTACGTTTATGAAGGCAGCAAGGTTACCAGCTGTAATGCACACCTGGTATACCAGTTTCTCCGCGCTTGCAGTTCCGTAATGCCAAGTACTCACCCTACATGCGTCTCTGCGCGCAGCATGGCTAATGTCCAGTGCGCGGCGCAGCGCCCCAGCAGCAACAGCACACGATGGTGCAGTGTCTAGCAACCACAATCGCTGAACAGCTGGCTCACAGTGAGCCCTATGAAGACCTCAAGTCTGATTGTCGTTGCTACGGTTATCGATGGCATGGGTAAGCTTGAGTGTGAGCAGCAGCCCGAGGCAGTGGATGGTTCCCACCAACAAGAACGCCATGTGGTAATCTAGGGGGAAAACGTGTTGGCTGCCGGAGATGCTCCAGGCGTATATGCTGCCGCCGAGTGTTGGTCCGACGGCACGGCTCATCGCAACTACCGTCTGCGCAATGCCATTGACCGCGCCCATGTGATCCATGGATTTCACCGCGTTTGTAATGAGGATGAAGATGGATGTGAAAATGCAAATTGACATGGTGCTGCAACGAAGTCAAACGACACGTAGTGTTAGTGCAGTGCTAAGCATACATAAACACTTTTGAACAGTGAAGCAGGTGGGGTTACCTGCGCAAGACCATGCCGATACCAGCAACAGGCACGCGGGCTGCTGGTGCAGAGGCAATCGTGTGTATAATGGGAAACGAGCTGGCTAAAAGCGCAGCACAAAAGAACCCGGCTCGCGTTGTGGTCAATGCGCCGAACTTCTTGCAGACTCGTGGATATACCAGCAGCTGGAAGGGAATCTGCAGAACATATACATAGAGCGCGCGCGATAAGAGCCAAGTTTTGCCGGGAGGCAGAGCCATCATGTTTACAAGTTATTGTTGCAGCGTACCAAGAAGAAGCCGCTTATGGTTTGCGTCATGCCAACATGCTCGCTTCTGAAGCTCAGACCCCCATCGCCATAGTCCGTCAAAGACCACAAAGGGTATGTCTATAACAATTGTGAAAAGCACATCAGTGGCTGCACAGCTTGTCATTCGTCTAGTTCAGTGGCGCAATGGCCTTGGCCAAGAACCAAAGTCGGAAAACCCATGCCATACCTCATCAAAGGCAGAGAAGGTGAGGCCAGAAACGAAATAGAGCAGGATTGGTATGACTGTCCAAGCATTGGTTCATGTTAAAGCCAGCCTCGTGCACGCTCGTGCAGTGCAACACACACTCACCTGACTCAGTCTCTTCCCAGAGCGACGCCCTGCGACGTCTGACGCCCGCCTCTGCATCAACAGCAACCGAGCCAGACGCATTGTGCGCTGATGGCTTGCTGTCAAGTTCATCCGCTGCCAGCTGCTGGTAACCGCGATCGCGTGAGAGCAAATTACTTAGCCTTCTCATCCACCTTGGCAAAATGAGCTTCGCCTCCTCTTGCTTGCATTCGGACGGGGCTACAACACTCTTGTCAACATCACTTGGCTTGGTCTGCTGCTTGCTACCACCAATGGCGACCGTCGACCCGGCATCCTCATCCTCATCATCGTCGGTAACAGTGAAACAACGAGGAGAAGGTTGTTTGCCATTTTCAACAGCAGGCGACAGGGCTTGGAGCTCATGACCAGCCTGTTTCTCAGTTGCTACATCTGTTGTGTCGTGTACGGGTGCACTCAGCCAGCCTTTGGTCTCAGGCAGGAAGGCAAATATGCAGCACACGAATATGAGGGAGACTGCAGCTCCGATGCAGCACGGGAGGGCGTAAGGAAATGTGTTGAAGAGGGTGCCCTCTGCGAAGAGACTGGAAGAGGGAAACTTCTCCGCTGGCTGAGAGAGAAACCCTCCAATGGACGGGCCTATGAGCAAGCCAGAACCCCAACACACGCCAATGACAGAGAACCTGCACACATAATAAGTTATGTGCCACTGTGGTGAACAACCAGAGGTTTGCAAGCACACGCACACATCTACAAAGGCTGCAGCGTCCAATGCGTGCAAAGGTATTACCCTTTGGCTTGGTTGGAGGAGTCGCTGATCTCGGACAATGCGGTCTTGCCAACACCAACAACCCCGGATAACAAGCCGTTTAGGAAGCGTGCAGTGACCGCCATAGCAAACGTTTTGCTAAAACCAAAGAGCAGCATGCAGATTGCGTTCGAGATCAAACCAAACAGCAGTACAGGGCGCCGACCAATGCGATCGGAAAACCACCTGCGAGGCATCAAGAGTGGACGTGACTAACAGATATATCTCCAACACATCATACAAAGTTGTTCAAGGCTTACCCCCAAAAGAATGAAGACAGCAGGGTCCCAATATTGTATGCGCTTGCTAGCCAACCAGCATAGTAGCCAACTTCTGACATCTGGTGTGCCACGTGGAAGTCTGCCACCATGAAACCGGCAAACGGAAACAGCACATTGTTGCTGAACGCGTTTGCGAAAAACACGCCGCAAATACAGAGGAGGGGTTTCTTGGGCAAGGGGGTGTCAGTGGAGCCGTTTGTCATGATAGACCTGCTGAGGCGCTCGCACAGCTACTCGCACTGGGGTCAGGGAGGATGCTGTCTACTGCAGCGTGCTGATGGATGTTGCAATCGACAACAGTGATTCGCACTGTAACTACTAACTTGCAAGTCTTGGCCGAGACTGCGCTGCCAGCAGCTGTAAGCAGCTTGGCCAGCAGCAACTGATTGCAAGCTCTTCTCTGTGCTACTATAAGAACTGATACTAGCACAACTACTACTACAACTAGCAGCGGTTCCGGCTTGGCAAATACTAGGGCTAGTACAGTTCACTTCAGAACATTGTCTCAAGTAGCAGCGGTTCCGGTAAGCTTGAGTTGTAGCAGAATGCATGGCGCACCATCAATCAACCAGCAATCGCCATGTCCATGTGCTTGAAGTCCCTGCTCAACGCAAACTCAATCAGCGAAAAACCGAGTGCAATTGCTTGCCACTGTACCTAAGTCTCGGGACTTAACGCGGAACCATTGCACTATACAGCTATGTAACTGGCCATCAAGGTGTCCTGGTGGGTGCGGATGTGGCATAAAAGTGCTCACAGTCAATAACTCACCTAAACTTGTACACAAATCTCTTCTACTGGTGACTAACGGTGAACAGTGTAAGCTGTGATGTTGTGCTTAGGTGTGAGTCCACAAGTGCTTGATCCATGCGTTGTTGCACAGTAAGGATGTGGCGTAAGCCTACGACAGATCAAACCCTAACACGTGTGCCCAAAGTCTGCGAGCTTCACAGACACCGACTCCGCGATCAACAAGCTATCGCCATAAGAACACACGTACAAAGCAAGATGCACGCCCACAAACACACGATGCAGGCTCTCACCTTCACAGGAACCGCCGCTAACTAAGACCACGACACCAACGCGATCACGGATGCCGCCGCCATCGCCACCGCCGCCGTTGCTGCCAATTAAGCCACTCATAGTGACAAGGATGACTGCACACGTGGCAGGCTGTACGGCACGAACACCATCATCACTTTTGGTACAACTTGCGTACCAGAGGTGCTGCTGGTACAGTGATCCCGTTCGGAACGGGCCGTTTTGCATACAATTTGACCGGTGTCTAGCGGTCGAATAATGGTTGTCGATGCTGAATTACACATTGTACTGTGCTTGAGTATCTCAGATACGACGCGTCATTTGCGAGATTAGGGTTAGGGTTTGTTAGCTGCACTTTGGCTGGAGAAGCGGCGGCGGGAACAACAACCGCATTGCCCAGGGCGGCGGCATTGGTGGCAGTGGAGGACCTAGGCAGCAGTGCGACCGTGGTGTTGTCTGTCGTGTACTGGCGGGCTCAACTCATTCGTTCAACAGGCGTGGTCTGGTCATTGGTTTGCAGCTGAGACGCGTGAGGCTGTGACGTCAACCGGTCAAGGAGAGCGAGCGTTAAGCAGGGTGGTTGCCCTTGCGGTCGGCAGCGAGAGGGACGACGGCAGGACGGATCTTTCCTCTACGTTGCTGAATCCGCCCTGAGGGCGCCCGGCGCAGTGGGGCACCACAATGTCAATGGAGATCACCCAGGTGCTGCTGAACGCGCAGAACCCTGATGGAGCTGTGCGCAAGGCAGCTGAAGACAGCCTCAAGCAGTTTCAGGAGCAGAACCATGCGCTTTTCTTGCTTGCTTTGGCGCACGAGCTCGCCGCAGACAGCAAGCCGGCAGAGAGCAGGCGCCTGGCTGGTCTCATTCTTAAGAACGCACTGGACGCGAAGGAGGAGGCTCGCAAGGTGCATGCCGTCCTGTTGTCACAGATCTCTTTATTTAGCTTTTGTTTGGATGTTGTGCTTTGAGTGTGGCAAGCAGTGACAATTCTAGATCTTTGCCTGTTAGGTTAAGTTGTCGGGTGAAGGCATTTGTTATACGTGTTTGGGGGCAGAGCATTGTGATCCGCAGAACCGTGTCCACACTGTAGTACATGCTGGTTTGCTCGGCAAGTGCATGCGTGCATGCATGCCTAGTGCAAGCGGTTGATGCAACCTTTGACGGTCAGGCGGAGCTTGTAGCGCAGTGGGTGCAACTGGATGCAGGTCTACGATCGCAGATCAAGGCAGCTCTGCTCGCTACCTTGTCGTCTACTGTCTCAGAAGCACGCCACACTGCTGCTCAGGTGACAGTGCATGTTTGTTATTGCGCTTTTTTGGGTGCAACCTCCTTCTGCATGCTGTGCATCCAATGTCAGGATCGTGCATGCATGGGAGTATGCTCATGGCATGGTGTTCCACAGGTCATTGCAAAGATTGCTGGAGTTGAGCTCCAACGCAAAGAATGGGGCGACCTTATATCAACGTTATTGCAAAACATGAGTGTCCAGGTACAGTGTTGCGAGCGCATTGTTCAGTAGTGCCTGATCGCCAGGTTTTGCAACCTGTTGTGTGCTCCTGGCAGGGAAAGGACCACTTGAAACAGGCAACCCTGGAAACTTTGGGGTTTGTCTGCGAAGAGATAGAGCCAGAAATGCTGGAGCAAGATCAAGTAAACAACATCTTGACAGCCGTGGTACAGGGCATGCGGAAGGAAGAGCCAAATAACGATGTGCGACTTGCGGCTACCAGCGCATTGTACAACGCCCTGGACTTTGCGCACACAAACTTTGAGAACGAGTTTGAGCGCAACTACATCATGCAGGTACGCATGCATGGTCCTAGCGTGCACATTTTAATGACAAGAGCACACTGTCATAGCTTTCTTAATAATTGCACAAGTATGCTGTGTTGCATGCCATGTTGCAGAGCCCTGGTGGATGCATAGTTCTGCTCACTTCAAGTTGACATGGTGATACTGGCAGGTGGCATGCGAGGCAACCCTATCGCCAGATGTCCGTGTTCGGCAGATTGCTTTTGAGTGCCTGGTGACGGTGTGCTCGACATACTACGATAAAATGGTGCCTTACATCAAGGACATCTTTTCGTTGACAAGCAAAGCAGCCAAGGAGGATGCAGAGCCAGTGGCGCTGCAAGCCATTGAGCTGTGGTCAACCATTTCCGAGGAGGAGATTGCTCTTGACGAGGAGTATGACGAGGAGGATACAGAAGTTATCAACCATCATTTCGTAAAGCAGGTGTGTTTTGCTGGGGACTTACTGCTAATACCGCTAATGTTATGCTCTAGCAGTATCAATGACTGAACTCCTTTTGGGCAGGCTCTTCCTGCGCTGGTGCCAATGTTGTTGGAAACTTTGACCAAGCAAGAAGAGGGGCAGGACACTGAAGAGAATGTCTGGAATGTCTCTATGGCTGGAGGCACATGCCTCGGTCTGGTCGCAAATAATGTCAAGGATGATATTGTGCCCCTTGTGATGCCTTACGTGAGGGAGAACATTGCAAAACCTGACTGGCGTTGCCGGGAAGCAGCGACGTTCTCTTTTGGGTCCATCTTGGAAGGGCCGTCACTAGAACAGCTCACGCCTCTCGTCAACATGGGTTTGGAGTACCTGCTCAATGCAATGAAGGATGAAAGCTCGCATGTCAAGGACACAACAGCGTGGACTCTTGGGCGGATATTTGAGTTCCTGCATGGACCCAATGTCAAGTATCCCGTCATCACGCCTCAAAACCTCACTCCCATCATCAGTGTGCTGCTAGACAGCATCCGTGATGTGCCGAACGTGGCAGAGAAGGTTTCCTGGGCGATTCATAACCTTGCAACTGGGTTTGAAGTGTCCATCAGCGATGAAGACGATGCATCGAGCTTGTCGTCGCCAATGTCTCCATTCTTCAGCAACATAGTCACAGCCTTGTTGGCAACCGCTGACAGAGAGGATGCACAAGAGACGCGATTGAGGGCTGCAGCCTATGAAACGCTCAATGAAGTTGTGAGGTGCTCTGCACCGGACACAGTGCCAACCGTTGCACAGTTGATTCCAGTCATCATGCAGAAGCTGGACGAAACCTTGCAGATGCAGACGCTTTCAGCGGATGATAGGGAGCGGCAGAGTGAGCTTCAGGGATTGTTATGCGGAGTTCTGCAGGTAACAGGACAACAGCATGCAAGTTCAGCAACTTGCAAGTTGCTGAGTGGATCTGCACATTGTCTGCCGGAAGTCACATTAGGTGTTGTATGCATGTTTTGTTGTCGCACAGGTTGTCATACAGAAGCTGGGAGCACGGGATAGCACAAAGCCTGCCATCCTACAGTATGCTGACAAGATGATGGAGTTGTTCTTGCGAGTTTTTGCCTGCCGCAGTGCAACTGTGCATGAAGAAGCCATGCTCGCCATTGGTGCATTGGCCTACGCCACCGGTTCTCAGTTTGGGAAGTACATGCAAAGCTTTTATGCATACCTGGATGTTGGACTGCGAAACTTTGAGGAGTATCAGGTGTGTACTATTCCTCTTTTGGGGGGAAAGCTATGTGCTTTAATGTTAGGCCGTTCTGGGCATTTGGTGTCTAAGAAGTTACGTAACAGGTTTGCTCCATCACCGTGGGTGTTGTTGGCGATATCTGCCGTGCGCTGGAAGACAAGGTCTTACCGTTCTGTGATGGCATCGTTTACCAGTTGCTTCACAACCTGCAAAGCAATGAGCTGCATCGAAGTGTAAAGCCACCCATTCTTTCGTGTTTTGGAGACATTGCACTTGCCATTGGTGGGGAGTTTGAGAAGTATTTGCCGTATGTTGGGCCCATGCTGCAGTCTGCTGCACAGCTTTCAGCTCAGCAGTCCAAGCAGGACGAAGAGCTCATTGACTACAACAACTCGTTGCGCAATGGCATCTTTGAGGCCTACTCCGGCATTTTCCAGGGATTCAAGGGCCAGAAGGCAGATCGGATGCTTCCGTTTGCTGATCACATCCTGAGCTTTGTGGAATCGGTTGCCCAGGACCAAGACAGGTGCGAGTTTGCAGAGGCTCACAGTCATGCACATTGCGGTTTGATTCCTTATCAGTATGATGACTCTCATACAAGGTCAGCGTGTCTAATGCTGTGATGTTATGTTTTGTTTTGCGCAGGGATGATGCTGTCACAAGGTCTGCGGTGGGCGTGTTGGGGGACATGGCAGATGCCTTGGGGCCGAGCGTTGCACCAGTGTTTGCGAACAGGCCATTTTATCGCGAGTTCCTGACCGAGTGCATCCAATCCGAGGATGACGCAATCAAGAACACCGCAGCATGGGCGCAGTCCATTGTGTCAAGTCTGGTGGGAAGTTAAGCCGCTAGCTTACTGGAGCTGGAGAGAAATTGCCAGCCGCTCTGGACATGCATAGCACTGCATCTCATGCCCTTCACTGATACTGCATTGCATCGCATCGCATGGCATTGCACTACTTGGCATCGCATTGCATTGCATATCGCCAGGACGGCGCCTGCATGCTGTTGGTGCACACCAAAATGCGATCCTGCTGCACACAAGACTGCAGCTTCAAAGAAGGAATCATGTGCAACAGGCTGCGCGCCACAAGCACCAAACCGAAAGTCAGGGCTGACATTACAGCTGCTTGGCGACTATGCACCAGCCGACATGTCCCAGCTCCTGCGCTGCTGGTTCATTGCAGGACAGGCGCTAACTTGCACAATCACACGGTCCTGGCTGCTAGTGCAGAAGACCATGTTGTACAGCTACTCATTTTTTTGTGACCATGGTTGTCTAGTATGGCGCACAATACAGCACAATTGTGTTTGAAGGAGAGTGACTGGCCTGTGACGTCGTTGTTGTTGCCTGGCCTATCACCACTTGCTGAACATGAACGTGCACCCAAGCATAGAATGCAAGTTTTTGCGACAGTTGCTGCTGTGCACAAACTCATCTGCAACATCGGTGACATGGTGAAATGGTTGTCGGGGTTGATATGGTAGCCTTTGCTGGCATGATTGAGGTAGTCAATGGTATGTTCTTGATGCTATTTTTCAGAAAACTTCTTCCACTATTATGCTGCAACAAGTCCTATGTCAAGACCTTATGCTATGAGTTTTACACTCAGATATTGCGAATGTCTCAATGAAAAACTCAACTCAGCTACACAACATGCATGTACATGGCATCGCGTCATTCATACACAGCAATCAACAACTTCAATGTCCGATAGTCATGGGGATAGGTTGCGGTCGTGGTGCTAGCCCGGGACTGCACACACGGCTGTAATTGCTCTTTGCAAAGCGCCACACCATGAGCCCGCTACAATGCATAAGCAATCTACATGGACACAAATCCCGACATACGGATGGCATGAAATTCCCTTTGCTGATGCATGCCATTGGCAATGGGCTTGTGAGGAGAGGCCCGCAAAGTGCCAAAGATTTCGGCCAATACAGGGATGAAGTTGTCTCGTGGTGTGTTGTTACCGCAATAATGGCAATCTGCCAACTCCGGTGCAAATGCTCCCCCACCGGGCTAAGCGCTTATATGGTGATTGTGGTATTCAGTTTACACACTCCAATAGCAAGCATTGTTGGTGAGCAGGTTTCAAGGCCAGCAAATCTAGGGCGTTGCTGTGATTCGCTGGGCAGAATCGGCATAAAACCACAGACCTCTCGAGTCATTGTCAGTGAGTCACTGATTCCCTCGTCCTTACGTGTCACATGATACACCTCGTCACGCAACACATCATGCATAGCGTTACGCCATAGCCCAGATGAGCACCCGAAGTACATCACGAATTAAGTGAAGTCGGTGTGCCCGAGGGGCTCCTATTAACTCATTTGGTCTACGTTTTGTCATGCTTAGACTATGGGACTGTAGCGATGTCGATGTTGACTGATAGCGACTGTCTCTTTGTATTCATACCTTCCCGCGTAGGTGTTGAGAACTAGTGATGCGCCTAGTGTTTGTGTATGCGCCTCTCACGTACAAGTGTGCACACATTAAGGACAAGTGCAGCAAGCACGCCAATTACAGAGACAATGTGCGACCCTAGCTGTCGTAACTCTTATAACTCTCGTAACTCCCATATCTATCAGGTTTTAGCAGACCGTACCAACTACATGGAGACGCCGTCTACATGTACCTTCAACAACATATAAACTTGAACAGTAGGCCGTCGCTGTGCGTCGACGGCAACGCACGTAGGTATGGCGGAAATCGTCCGTGCTTGTCGATGTCGCTGCATGGGTTTTGTGACAACCATTTGGGCAAAATGTTGAAAGGGATTATGCGTTGTGTGATATTCTAAAGGTGTGCAGGTGCAGTGCGGTCGGTGTAGGCCCACTTGTACGGTCCTTACACAGTGTGTAGCGGGCCTGTTTTTTTGCCGATGGGAAAATGCCGGCGGAAAAACAGAGCAAACCCTAACTTGAGCGAAACAATGCACCCACACGTCGACATCGACACACGCCGTCATTAAAAACAATGGTCTTCGCGTGTCCACATCGACGAACAAAGATGAGTCTGCCCTTGCCGACATCGACGCAGCAAGACTTGTCACTTTGCGACGACGTAGACACAGGCGCCATAAAGTAGACTTTCCTGAGACAATGGCTTGCCCATGGAAGCTGCTCGGGCACACCGACTGAGTGACGCTGCACATGCACAACAGGGGCGGGAGGGCATGCACTGCACAGCACAAGCATTGACAAGCTGCCAGCAGCGCACAACCGCACCACCCCATCTCTTTGTGATGCTCACACCTCTCCCCTGCCACTGCCTATGCCCAGCACACGTCTTCAAACATGTGGCCTAGCAGCCTTTGTAGGCTAGCGCAGTGGTAGAGTTGTGATGTGTTCTGGTGTTGTCATAACTGCCATGTGGTTTACCTATACCTTAAGCAACCAAGGCCAGTCTAACTAGTGCTAGGTTATGTCCACTTTAACCCTACAACCTACTCCCTCTACTCATGTTTTACATTCTCGGCACTGCTGGTCCAAGTACAACAGCGCCTGATCTACTTTTGCAGCACCATATGCATTAAACACCCGCTGCATCCGCGTCTGCTCCCATCCTCCAAACCAACCACTACGGGCTCCCCGCCGATGACTCTGATGGCGCGTCCCTGCTTGACTCTCTTTCTTCAGCGCAGATGCCATTGCGAGCGCATCACCTTCAGAGACCTGTTTGCCCAAGTTCTCAAGAACCTGACGCACCACTTCAGTTCTGCGCTGCAGCAGGTCTTCATAGCTTACGCACGAACTAAATAGGCCCTTCTTAGATGCACCAACCCCGCTGTTTATGCGACTGAGCCATGCCGCGACAAGAAACCCTATTGTGCCATACGTACGCGTAACGTCCCTCAGGCTTTCTTCATGGGGACCCAACGGCGTGTCCTGCGACTCTAACAGAAAGCCATCGGTCTTGACGTTCCACCTGACAGATGCAGTGGCTGTTAGAGGTCCCTGAGTCAGTGCCATTATGCTTGTGAACAACGGCATTAAGTAAAGTAAAGTAAGTAAACGTTGCGCACTTTACTGTCCAGCAACAAGACCTTAGCAACCAGCATTGGATGATGTTGTTACCTGAGCGATGAGTACAGGTAATACACCCAATAGCGGTTGTAGAAAAATATCCGCATCCACGACTCGCACCATGGCAAGCACTGTCTGTAAAGGAAGATCCCCTTTGCGGGAGTTGCTGCTTGCACTGCACCTGCGAGAGCGGACTTCAAAGTCAGCAGCTAGCCGGATGCCTTGACAAGTGTTTGTGCTCGTTCTCTATACAGGTTCTATAGACACAACAGATTGTGGTGGATAACATGCAAAAAATTACGTTTGTGAATGCACTTACCAACGATGGCCATAATCTCAGAGCGGTGCTTGTAAACAATTAAAGGCGCCTGCGGCCGGCTGGCAATGCAGAAGTTGTTCAGCAAGACGGTGACCGCGCGCAGCCAAGGAGTAATTACTTCGTGTGGTAGTGAGATGCAGTTCAAGTAGGCATCCGGTTCGGATAGAGACTGGACGCCGGCACATGCATCCAAGGCTTGGCAGAGGACAGTGCTTCCACAACGCGAGATGTTGTATAGATGCACAACTGTGATGCCTGTTTGCTGCTTCTGCAAAGCTTCAACCACGCTGGTGGCATCTGCCAAGGGCATTACCAGCACCTGTGTGAATCGCCGCAAGTCTGCATGAGCTCATGACATGCCAGAGATGCCATTCTCACACCAACTTACCTGAGTGGCATCAGTGCGTTGGGCATGGTAGAAGAACGGATGAGAGCGCAGTGAAGCTGCGTCTTTGACTCGCACAAGCAGAAGTCTCTCTGCCTGCAGAAGGTAACAGCGACATATGTCAAGTTGTGCTGCTGCGACTCCAGCGCTGTCGCGAACAGAGTCTCAAGCATCGAAGCATAGAAAACAATGTCCCATGTCTGAGACTCTGCTATATAATTAAGCCTGTACACCACAGCAGTGCCAAGCATTGCAGTGAACCTTGAAGTCTATACAATAGGGGGCGAAGTCGCTAGCGTGCTGCTGTAAGAACTCCAAAGGCTTGGCGATATGCTGGACAGTGCCTTCATCGTATACAAAGTCAGATGAGGCAGACTCGCTCCACTCGACTTGCGGCCCACCCTCTTGGGCAGACTTCAGCCGCACGTCCTGAACATCGTAAGCGTATAAACATGAAATTGTCATGTATGCTTAGCAGCACTGTCCAGAGGAGAGCTGCAATAGCTCATTTCCAGTATGGACTGTGTGGTATATGTCTATGTGTAAAAGTAAGACTGCAACTGCAATATTCACACAAGTAGCGTGCTTAGTGGCAAGGCTATCAGACGGACCACTTGATCAAGATGATGGCACAAGCACGTGCTCCAGAAGTGATGTACCTTGCGAACTGCTAGGTGTGCATGCAAACTGACTGTGGCTGGTACATGCTTAACAGCAATGACAGCAATTGAGCTGTACATGATAAAACGCATACGACAGGAGGACAGACAAAAACACTGATTGCATACACGCAACACGAGTCTTCCACTGCCCGCCGTACCTCAGGCAATCAAACGCACCTGCAGATAGACGCCAGGATGCCGAGCAACGTTCTGCATGCCCAAGTATCAAGAAATAGAATAGCGCTCAATAACTTGCAGCACAACTCGCCCTCCTCCGCCGCCGCTGCCGACGACACCGCCAACGCTACCATGCAGCTAGTCACAGTGTACTGTGAGCATCCAAAACTGCCCGGGTGTGTGTGTTGTCATTCAGCACACAGCGCGCGACTCCTGAGCAGCGCACACTGCAGCGCATGCGCATTTGCCGCACCTGGGCAGGCAAGGCATATCATATCACTGTGTGTCTCACTGTAGTGGCATTGTTGGTCGGTGGCTTGATTGTATAGGCAGATAAGTGAGACAGTGTGTGTGCTACGTAAGAAGGCTGCATGGGCGTTTGGTCCACTTGCTGCGGAGTATGAGCTGACAACAAGCAGCTTTTCAGCTCCGCCGCTTGACACCCGCTACCGTCGCCGCTGACCGCACAATGGGCGGCGGAGGAAGTAAGTGTTGATCAAACTACGCTATGTTTTACCTGCACAAGTGCTTTGAAGCTTCTGGCGTTGCAAGGGTGATGGTTTTGTGCATGAAGTTGTCATAGAACTGCGTCCCTGGCAGTCGAGAGGCCAAACGTAAATGGGTGTTGTACGAAGCACATCTGCAGGAGTTGTACCTCACCATATCATCCCACTATGAGGTATTGAGCGCGTCAAGAAAGGCTGCACCACCAGCTGGTGTTGACGAATGCCACCAAAGCCAACTTCTGTCTGCATCACGCTGTTGGCTGCATGAGCTGCTCTGTGATAGACGGCACCATGGACATGCTCGCATTCCGTATAGACCAACGTGTAAACACAGTCAGCACACATGTATGTGGTACAGTTATAACATTGAATGTGGTGGCTTGTTGTTGTGGTCACTGTGTTGGTTGTACGTTGTTGTTTGGTCTATTCATGGTCTCTGCTTACAGAGCGTTGATAGAACAGGCGTTGCTTTACTTGCGCTGCAGGCAAAGTCCGCTACGATGCCTTCATGAGGCTCTGCCAGCAAGGGTACTTCAAGTATGCGGACCAGCAGGGCGATGGCACGATTGACTCCAGCGAGCTGTACAATGCGGTGTTGTACGTGTACAGGTGGGCATGCAGGCAATGCTGCTGAGTTTCTACACAATAGCTGTTCCTGTGCACTCGTCCCCAACTGCTGGTGCTTGCAGCGAACTCAATAAACGTTTACCTAAGCCGGCAGTTCCGCCCACCCGAGAAGAAGTGTTCCGAGCCTTGCGAGTAAGGAGCTGTCTGGTGAAGCCTGTGTGCAAAGCCTGTGTGTCATTGTCTGTGTTTGCAATGCACAGCTTTACTCGTTCTTTCATTACGTTGACAAGCTTCTCTCTGATTAAAGGCTCAAGACAAAGAAAGGAACGGGCAGTTGACGCGTGAAGAATTCGGTAGCTTCATGCTAACATTCGCTGGTGATTTGACTGTGCGAGTGGTGCAGAAGATAGTCACATCATTCCTACTGCTGCCCATACTTGCGATGGGCGTAAAGCGCGCAGCCGGCCGAGTTCCTGGCGTGCCGGCTTACTTGGGGAACATCCCAGACAAATACCTCTATGCCTTCACGACGGCAGCGAGGCTGTTTGGCACAGGTTTGCACTTCTGATGATCACCTCCCAGTTGCGAGGTTGCCCGCTTCTTGCAAAGCGTGGCGCACATAATCTTTTCTTCAGCAGAGGATGTTGTAGGGTTACAACAAGGTTGCGCAGTTGCAGCATTCAGTAACAGTACATTGCGTTCGCTCCTCTTTTCTTACCAAAATGCTGTCGTAAGAACTAGACTTTGGTATATGAGTTTGTGAGACAATGTTAAAGTAAGCATCGACATGAGCATTTGCCCCAACGCAGCAACTCGGGTTGTTGAAACCATAGTCTACAACTGCTTGACTTGGTGATTGAAGTTCGTTACAACTGTACAATGTGAGCAACACTGCGTGCACAATAGTTACAAACAAACAGTGCAATCACATGTGGCCGAGCGTGTTCCAGCCTACTTCATGGCCGCGCGCTCTGTTTGCTTGCAAGTCCCATCTGCACCCGCATGAACTGCTTTAGGTCCTCACGTGAGATGCAGTCCCCTTCGAGGAAAAGCGTGTCCGCGCACTCAACAAGCTCTACTGCAGTCGCCATTGGGAAGATGTCCCCGCACTCCTGCATGAACTGATAGATTGCTTCCGCCGTAACGATGCCCGAACGCTTGATGTCCACATCTTCCAAAAACTGCTCCAGCTGCACCAAAGCCGTGTGCTGTTGGTTATATAAACGTCGCCATGCGCATCGGGCAGCCAATGCAACACGTTACAAGACATGCACGACGCCAGCACGGACAGGCATTTGGGCGTTGTGTGCAGTGCACACAAGTACACATGTGTACATAACCGTGCGGCTGTGAAGCCACGTATGTATCCTCATGTGTACACGGGAATACAACACACGCACGCGCACGCGCACGCGCACACGCACGCATGCACAAGCGCAAATTGACGGGCAAACCGGCCTCTGACACACAGTTCATTGCTGCTTCTCACGCACACTGCACACAGTTCATCAAGATATTATACCTGCACATTGGCGTCCCTGGCCATATTGGTCTCTTCATCCCCCACAACGCCCTCGACGAACTCCGGGAAGGTGACTGCCTCCTTGCCAGTGAACGCGGCCGCTGCATCGGTCCCGAGCATCCGCGCTGCGCGAACAGCCGCGCGAGGGGAGATGGCTGTGGGGTCTAAGGTGAGGGGATTGGCGAACAGACGAAACACCTGTGTGAGATAGTGAGCTTGAGTCAGTGAGGTCACGACGTTGGTTTGTGGAAGCTGTGCCACGATACTGCTAGCGCTGTGGGTGGGTGGGTGGGTGGGCGTGCTCGTGCGTGGGTGTGATGTCTTAATTCTGCCTGCGTGAGCTGCATTCTCTGCTCTCTGGTAAGGCGGGGAGGCCTCCGCCTCGCTGCTGTCGGCATGGCTGCTGCGGCGGCAGCGGCCGCCGCCGCCGCCTCGCGTGGCGTGGCGACGCGTGGCAACTTGCGCCAAAGCTTGCCTGCCTGCCTATATATAGCACATCGAATTAACGTTCAGCCGCATTGGCAGCCTTGCTGCTGCGCTAACGTTCGTCAAAAAAGAAAAACAAAAAACAAAAAACAGAATTAGGGTTTGCTGTATTTGCCTGAAGCTGTGCATGTCGACGGTGGTGGTGGCGGCGGCGGCGACGGCGGCGGCGGCGGCGGCGGTGGTGTGGTCATCGAAGGGACAGTTGTTTGCGTTCTGAGGGATTTGATTGTTGCCGGCTATGTAGAGGTGCGTTCAGGCATTGCGTGAGGCCTAGCCTGGTCAGGGCGGCCTGCTGCGCGGTGGTCTGGCTCGCTGGGCTGGCGTTTATGGTGCGTCCCACGGCGGCAGCTGAGGCGGGGTGCGGGCGGCCTCCCCTCCCGCCTCCCTCCGCTGGCTGGAATGGAAAACTTTGCGCGCGCTATTGCCAAGATTGTCGTGTCGCAAACAGCTCAGGTTGGAGCGTTGCTGGTGTCAGTGGTGTCTCACTTTATCTTGGCGTGGTCGTGCTGGTAATTATGCCATCCACAAGCATCCTTGTGTTACATTCAGCGCTCTCGTTTGCACGCCTGTTAATTTATATCAGCGGACAGCTTAACCAAACGCATGCACGCACATGTTGAGGGTGCAGTCACTGTGTCGCTTGTCAAATTTTTATTACATTTTTATTACATTTATTTACACAATCAACATCTGGGGCTTCTGCGTCGGTCTCAGCTAAACGGCTCAATGCTGGTCAGCTTGCTCGCAATACAACAATACCTTGTACTTTTAGCATTCAACGCAGCAACACGAATCTTGTATGGCTCATGGAGCTTAGCTGTGAGTTGTGACAAGATGACTGGCCGCCCGGACTCTGTTGGTACAGAAACAGCGCAACAGCATGGTTCACACACCGCCATGCATGATGCTTAATCAATGCTAGTTAGTCAGGTTCATTGAGACAACACATATCCACTGCCATTGCACCTTGCGCATTAATTAGCACTATTGCGCGACCCAAAGCAGCAGCTACTATGATAGTTGCGGTGTAACCAAGCACGCATGTATACACATGCAGAAACAGGGTGTCCACAGTGTGTGTTGCCCAAGATGGCAAGTGTTGCACATTGCCCAGTGCAGGAAGCACATTGCAGAGAAGGGACCGCACAACCTGAGGTCACTGAAGCGTATTTGCACATGACAGGCTCTCGGCTTTGAGGCAATCCAGCGCTCTGCATCGGAGACACTTGCAGACATTTTGTTAAAATATCTATCTGAGGTGGGGCACAGTGCACATGCTTATGCTGAGCATGCTGGACGCACAGAGAGCAACTTGTTTGACATACTCCTCGCACTTGAAGGTAGGTGGTTGCCAGCTGAACATGATTGCTGCCGTGAATGGTAAAATGCAACTACTGTTTACTGACGTTAGTTACATGACGCATGGTGATACAACGCATGTTTGGCAGTTTGCTATTTGCTGTATTTCAGTGTCCATTGTACAAGTCGCCTTCATTCATTGCAGGTTTGGGCACAACAGTTGAAGACCTCATGCTGTATGTACAACACGCGGACGAAATACCATTTGCGCGTGCGTTGCCGAAGTTTCCTGCCCTCAGGAAACCACGAGAGCTTCCGACCTTTGCAGAGACAAACGAAGAGCCCCCATCTCACATACCCAAGTTTTTGCCCGCTTTCCCCGACCCACACACATATAAGTCCACGCCCGTCTACCATAAGCGCGATAGGGATCCGCAAAAGGAACGAGTTGCGCGTGTACAGGAGAAGCGCCAAGTAAGATTCTGCATCTTGGTGTGTAAATTGAGCAAAGCAGAGAATAGCGCATCCTTTTGTGTTGAGGCAGATGCGTTACAGGTTGAAGATGCACTTGTGCGATTGCACGACCGAATAGGTCCCAACACATCGAATGAGGCTACACCCGGCGCTGCACAGGTTGATCCTTCTGCTACAGTCACCGTCTCTGGCTCAGAGCCGAGACCCGCTGAAGGCCAGGAAGAGTTGGGTTTTGGGAGCGCAGCGCAGCCTTCAGCCTCGCGAGGGGTAGACCGACAGCTGTCTGCCAAGCGCGTGTTTGAAAGCATTGTGAAGTCTGGCAAGACGCCTGAAAAGGATAGGCCACCGAAGCCTAGTATGATGGAAGCGGCGCTGTTGCCGCCGCCGGGAGATAGGCCTACCGTTGGGTTTTCCTTAAACTGGGCACGCCAAGCAAAAGCCATCACGTTAGTGACGAAAGGGTCCAAGTTGGATGCGAGCAATGGCGTGCCACACTTGCGAGCGCCCGGTCGCATCGTGCCATCCTCTAGAAGAGGCCTTACGCAAGCCGAGATGGATGCTGAGCGAAAGCGTCGACGGGTAGAAGAGATATTCGCTCAAAGCGAGGAGGAACTCAATGGACAGCCCTCAGCTGTTGAGCGGACAGAGCTGTGAACTGTTGCAGCACTGTTGTTCAATGGGGTGCACAGTGTTGGTGTCAGGAGATGACGCATGTGCTGATTGCACTTCTATGTCCCATCCTACTTGACAAGTGCCTGCTAGCATAGTGCATGCGTGAATGCTTCACAACTGTGCTGCACAAGCCAGCTGCATAAGCATGGGCTGCAGTTTGTGTGTTCAATACAGGCAACATCGAGTGACTTTGCAATGCACCATGTTGCCAGCCATTACACCAATGAACTTCTGTATACCTACACCACGGCCACTTGCTGTGGCCGAACTGCTCTCTAACGACAAGAATCTCAGCACACAAGCAGACATGTTTCGGATAGTGTCTTAGATCTTACACACCTTGCTTGCACGCATTCTCGCATTCCATATCTCGCGCAGACAAGACTCATGGACCGACCACATTGCATAGCACTAGCACTAGCACTAGCACTCCCTTGTGATCTTATTTGTGGCTCATTGCTGGTCTCCCGTGTATGCACCATGCACACTTGTGCACTCTTGCTGGTTGGCTGGTGTTTGCTGCTGCTGCTGCTGCTGCCTGCTTCACCAGTGTGATGGCCCCGGGTGTAATGTAAGTGTGATGCCTTGCTTGTTCGCTAGCTTGAGTGTTATTGTTGTTGTTCGCGTGTGTGCACAGACTGCACATGTGCAATATGACTCATACCCTATGCATGTGTCGTGCATGTAGCGTGCATCACTTGCATTTTTTGTACACATATCGCCGCTGTCCCACTATGTGTATCGAAGTGATGCCTGTAACATGCACAACACATGCATTGTTCACATTGTGCCGTGTCCACCTCCGTGGTCCGGGTGGTTGCGCCACGGGCCCTCAACCCAGTACTACTACCATTGCCGTTGCTTCTAGCTCCATAAAGGTCATCACCTTTATTCGCTGCAAGGCACATGCCACATCTTAATGGTCTGTCGCTGTATTTGAACAATGGGCACTTCGTATGAAAGGTATCGTCTCAATCATGGTAATTCAATTGATATTCGCATGTAGTTAATTTTCCACACAGAATCCCGCTCATCAGCTATGCTATGCTATGCTATGCTATGCTATGCTATGCTATGCTACGCTATGCGGAATTATCTGCAACAATTGTTTCACCTTTGGTATAAACATCGGTTTACTCTACCAATCTAGTTAACTGGACATCGCGGTCACTGCTTTCGATTTGAGTTACTCATCATTTATTCAGCACGTTTCGATCTGCGAAAAATGCATCCATAATAGCCAAAAGTATAGTAAAGTGGAAAGTAAGAGTCCACTTAATTATCTTTCATGCTATGATTGAACGAAGGAATCGTTGCTTGATGTCACCAAGCAACAATGTCTTTTTCAATGGGCTGAGACTGTCGTGAAGGGGTCACTGTGTTGGTTGTACGTTGTTGTTTGGTCTATTCATGGTCTCTGCTTACAGAGCGTTGATAGAACAGGCGTTGCTTTACTTGCGCTGCAGGCAAAGTCCGCTACGATGCCTTCATGAGGCTCTGCCAGCAAGGGTACTTCAAGTATGCGGACCAGCAGGGCGATGGCACGATTGACTCCAGCGAGCTGTACAATGCGGTGTTGTACGTGTACAGGTGGGCATGCAGGCAATGCTGCTGAGTTTCTACACAATAGCTGTTCCTGTGCACTCGTCCCCAACTGCTGGTGCTTGCAGCGAACTCAATAAACGTTTACCTAAGCCGGCAGTTCCGCCCACCCGAGAAGAAGTGTTCCGAGCCTTGCGAGTAAGGAGCTGTCTGGTGAAGCCTGTGTGCAAAGCCTGTGTGTCATTGTCTGTGTTTGCAATGCACAGCTTTACTCGTTCTTTCATTACGTTGACAAGCTTCTCTCTGATTAAAGGCTCAAGACAAAGAAAGGAACGGGCAGTTGACGCGTGAAGAATTCGGTAGCTTCATGCTAACATTCGCTGGTGATTTGACTGTGCGAGTGGTGCAGAAGATAGTCACATCATTCCTACTGCTGCCCATACTTGCGATGGGCGTAAAGCGCGCAGCCGGCCGAGTTCCTGGCGTGCCGGCTTACTTGGGGAACATCCCAGACAAATACCTCTATGCCTTCACGACGGCAGCGAGGCTGTTTGGCACAGGTTTGCACTTCTGATGATCACCTCCCAGTTGCGAGGTTGCCCGCTTCTTGCAAAGCGTGGCGCACATAATCTTTTCTTCAGCAGAGGATGTTGTAGGGTTACAACAAGGTTGCGCAGTTGCAGCATTCAGTAACAGTACATTGCGTTCGCTCCTCTTTTCTTACCAAAATGCTATTGCAAGCAACGTNACACAAGCGCATTATGATAGCAAGAATATCTGCTTGCGCATTGGTATATAGATGTATAGTGTTGATTTCTGGTCATAGCACGGCACCTATATTGCCAAAGTCACACCATGATTTCATGCATCTCATATCACAGATGCTACCTTTCAGCATTATCACATGGTAATAATGTGCATCGAGTAGGGTTCGACAAGCATTAAAGCTGTGCTGAAAGATGTCATGTGAAATGTCTGAGCTCAAAGTTCTTATTCTGCTTATAAAGGAATATTCAAGCAGAGACCAATGGCGATGTTATTGGTTGTGGCATGCCAATGGTAAATATTAACATCCAGAAATAATAAAAACAAAGACAACGTTCCATACCGGTATGTAAATTGTAACGCTACCTGAGCAAGCAATGAAGCGAATGGCTCATTTGCAAAGGCAGCTGCCGCTCGTGTTTTACTAATGTGTTGTATGTAATTCTCGTTTATTTATGACATTATAGCCATGTTGGCCTAACACGTAGCTAGATCAATGCCAACGCAAATTGCTTAGTAACATCCGCAAGTTTGTAATGAAGAGTGTTGCATTATTGTGGGCAGGCAATGCGCGTTGGTGCCACATGTGATGTGTACTATAAGCCATCACACAAGCGCATTATGATAGCAAGAATATCTGCTTGCGCATTGGTATATAGATGTATAGTGTTGATTTCTGGTCATAGCACGGCACCTATATTGCCAAAGTCACACCATGATTTCATGCATCTCATATCACAGATGCTACCTTTCAGCATTATCACATGGTAATAATGTGCATCGAGTAGGGTTCGACAAGCATTAAAGCTGTGCTGAAAGATGTCATGTGAAATGTCTGAGCTCAAAGTTCTTATTCTGCTTATAAAGGAATATTCAAGCAGAGACCAATGGCGATGTTATTGGTTGTGGCATGCCAATGGTAAATATTAACATCCAGAAATAATAAAAACAAAGACAACGTTCCATACCGGTATGTAAATTGTAACGCTACCTGAGCAAGCAATGAAGCGAATGGCTCATTTGCAAAGGCAGCTGCCGCTCGTGTTTTACTAATGTGTTGTATGTAATTCTCGTTTATTTATGACATTATAGCCATGTTGGCCTAACACGTAGCTAGATCAATGCCAACGCAAATTGCTTAGTAACATCCGCAAGTTTGTAATGAAGAGTGTTGCATTATTGTGGGCAGGCAATGCGCGTTGGTGCCACATGTGATGTGTACTATAAGCCATCACACATGATGATGTTTACAAACACACGAATCTGTGTATGTAAACACAATAACGTGTCTAAACACATATTATGTTTACAACGATTCAAAACTCTGCAAGCACGATAAAAGATACAAACTCTATGCAAGGGCTACCAAGGTTATGGAAGCTTATATGACAATGTCATGCCTAATGCCCACACATACCAGCCTTCGTCGGGCATGCCTACATCGAAACCGTCGCCCGGCCTACCAACATACTAACGCGCGCGCGTCCCGGACCAGTAGCTAGGTCATGACTTCAGGGTAGCCCACGACCATAGCCTACATAGGCACCGCGCGTAGCTGTTCAGTTGTGAGTTCAGTTATAAGTTGTGTTCTATATCGATTGACAATCGCTGTGGAAATAGCCTCGATATGACCGTTAGCTTATGTTCTGAACAGTCATGATTTGACTTGTATGAGTAGTCACAGTGTTTACCGGATCAGCTGGTGACACTGTGAGTGAGAAGCTAAGAGCTTGTGAAACGACCTGAACTACGAACACGCCATCCCGGTTACCAAGAACCCCCTCACTGTGTGAGAGCCTGTGCATGCTCATGTGTGCATCATGCTTGTCATCGCTGTGAGCCTGGTGTGCCTGGTTGTAGTGTGCTTGTTGGCATCAGTCAGGGCATAGTATCCACGTGTTGCTTGCTCATTCACCTCACTTAACAGTGTAACACATTTTCCGCTCATGCAAAGAATTGTGTAAACAGCACTACCTATCGTAGTGGCTTGTTGATTGTGTGTCCTACAGCACAGCATGTACACTAAGGAGGACACCGCCTCCAAATGTCCGTGTGACTCAGCAACAGTGGAGCAGCTCCACCAAGCATGCCTCGCCATACAAGCTGGGTTATCTTTTACTTTTGTCACATGTTATAGCATGTTGCAGCAGCAAGGCGAGCAAGCAGGACTTCAAGAAAGTTTCCCTGCAGCATCCCGAGACAGTGTGACCCTCGACTTCCCCCGACCCGACAACAAAGATGTGTACGAACATGATTCGGCCATCATATGCATCCCGTTACCCACGGTAGGCCCTACCGTGGAGGGGAACCTTCGAGGGCTTTGTCTAGTGTCTAATGTTACATAGCAAAAAGCGCTGCTCGCGTAGCTGCTTCTTGACACAATGTTTGCTGCTGTTTTTGTCAGGCGTTCACAGTGGCAAGCGCGTGCACTGTCACCGATGCGGGCAGCCACCAAGCCGCAAAGCATTGGGTAAGCGGGCGGCATCTGCTGTAACATACACATCATGACTCATATCCGGTTTAAGTTAGAGTCACCTTGCGTTTCAGATGTCTTCGCCCTGCCTCTTTGCCAACTGCAATACCGCTCACATGGAGCACGCGTTGCTTACAACAATGTGCTATGTAGGGATGTGCAAAAAGTTGCGATGTGGGTGCGACAGAAGGACCTCAAAGATAAACCTTAGAAGGTTGATGTGGCTATAAATGCCGATATTGTAGAGATATGCTCCAGCGTGATCAGATGGTCTTTTCTTGCATGGCATAACCCAAAGCAGACCTCCAAGAGGTATGACTACTTTGTTGTATTGCACTTTCTGCAAGCAGTAAGTTCTCCACGCGCTAATATATATTTGGTGTTAGGCGTATACCGAAAAAGACAAACTGTTGACTGAGGGCACGGCTGAAAGCCTGTCGGGGAAAGGTGAGTATGGGTGAATTAAAGGCGCTAGAGTTACATATAAGAATGCGCGGGATTGAATGCATGTACAACATGTACGCATGCATTTGTATGTATATGTGCATACGTATGTGTACACGCGAGACACACCTATGGTGTGTCCCGCGTGTACACACACGCGGGTTACTCGCACACGGACATGCGCACACATGTCCACGACTTACACCATGTGTGTGTGTACAACAGGTTGGCTTCAAAGACAACCCATTAACGGTTACGTTACTGTTTAAAGGCCATGAGCCTTGAATGGCACGGCAATTTGTGGACATCAACGACAATGTTATCATTGTCACTTTGCAGAATCGATTGAAGGAGTTTCTGGACGCTGCAGGCTACGTTGGAGTGGATGTCACAGCCCACTCGACCACAATAGACTTGGTGCTTTTATGGTCGATTTGTGGTAATTTAATGTACCTTCCCGTTACATTCCCCCCCACTTAAGAACGTTGACGTCCTCGGCAGCTGGCGCCCATCAGCTGGGGAATCTTCCCAGGGGAAGGATTTAGGGTCGGTCACCGGCCCCACCACCCAAGGACCGGCCAATTTAAGCCCATACCGGTCAACGCGCGCATAGCGCACCGCTGCCGGCCCCACAGGTCGCATCGCGACAGGCAGGTCGCGTCCTGCCGCGCCGACTGAGCTGGTCAGTCCGACGCGACTGCCATTAGGCAAGTCGCGACCTATTGATGATGGCACTTATAAAGTGACCATCTACGATGTTATTGGATTGAGAAACAATGAATGTGGAATTCGTGTGCAAGGTTTTATGGTCGATTTGTAATACTTAAATATACCTTCCCGTTACAGTGGAGATACTAGGCCTTGCTTTGACAAGAGATCTTTTTTTATTTCGCGCCAACAATGTGTATGTGCTCAAGCCTAGGAGTTCAGAGCGCGTCTTGGGTGTATCGCGCAAGCGAACCCAACACATGATAACATGGACGGTGACGCCGACATGCACACTCATGAGAGTTGGCGTGCATTAGCTCGACTTGCCGATGCAACAGTTATCGGCCGCAACAACATCTTCAATGTGAAGTTCGAGGTCGGCGGCCAACGTTTTGCACAATGTAAGGTCGATCCTTTCTGATGTAAAGAAAGAAGTGCGTCCATTGCTTGAGCCAGGGTTAGCGCTAATCTTGTCCAAAGAAGAAAAGCGCAATAAAGGGCTGTTTACCGATTTGCTGCATTTTGCGACGCGAGTGGAAAGGTTCGAGGAGGAAATTCAGATGCCACCGCAAAGGAGAATTTGGCGGGTCGTGCGACGTCAGGTATTGTGAGTCGTGCCAAGTTATAAGTCTACATGTCTGATCTTCGCTTGCGTATTGTTGTTGGTGGTAGGCAGGGTACTGACCTGTATCCCAACACGGAGTTCCTTTCGCAAGACTCTTTAGGGAAAGGCGCACATATTGGTAAGCGCACAATTTGAACAATACATGAATGCATGTTAATTTCCATCATACGTTATCCCAACAAATTGTTATGTGTGCAGTACCTTTTTTTGTGGCAGCACTCTTGGAGTGGAGAGTTTAAAAGAGCATATGCACCCCCATTCGCGTCATCACTACTGGCGTGGTTGTTGGGTTCAAGTATGACGAAGCTGACATGCGCTTGCTACTCACAACCCAGGTAGGTTTACTTCAAGTGAGCCATTTTGGTTAAATAAGTTTGCTTTACCAATAGCAAAGCAAGCTTGCTTTGCCATTGACAGGTGTATGCACCCTATGTAGGCTGTTCTAATTGAAGACTTGCAATATTCTAAACAAGCACTCAGTGTTTTATTGTTTGTTTTGGTGGTAGGGTGGTAGGAAGAGGCACTTGCAAGCACAACCGGATTGTTTGTAGAAGATAAGAAAAACTGATGGCATGTTATGAACCTGCAGACATAAGGGCGGGAACATGCAGCATGAAGGCAGGTGAGGTGCAGCAACAAGACTGATGGCGGTGTGGGCGTGTGGACGTGTGTGTGCGCTGAACTGTAGAGCAGCATAGAGCGTATGTACATATGTGGATAGGGATCAAAACTACCATCTTGTTCACGCTGTGTGATTTTAAGATGATGTATGCGCCTTGCATGTGCATTACATCTTGTTGACCATAAGTGCCGCAGGTCAGCAACAGCAAGCAGCACCATTAGTGGGGCAGGGTCCAAATCTATTAGCGCGTTGGTGTAATCATGCTAGGACGGTAAGGGAATAGTACTTTTCCTCCCTCTCACTTCATATTATGAGAGTGCAAATTGCTAAGCTGTATGCAAACTTACACCAGCCACCACGGCTACGATTATTTACTACTAGAACTACGTCACTACCTGACCCGTTAGTCATGCATGCATGCATGCATGGTCAGGTTGGTGACCTGCACCGCAGCTGTGGTTAGCGGCCGGTCTTGTCATGATCAGCGACAGTAACAGCAAACCGACGTGTGTACGCAAATCTCAAACAGCATATGCGTGCCGAGCACTTGGCTCTATGTCAAGCTGACATTCAAGGCGTGTGAGCACTTGTAAGCACACATAGGTTGAAAGCCATGTGGAAAAGGTTGGGGGGAAAATAACCCGTATAACATAGCAATGCCAACAAAGTCCCGCAGTGCTCCCATGACCATTCTTGCATCAACCCTCAACAACACTAGCTGAAATTGCTGCTCACGCATCAAGCGAAGTATGCAACCGAAGCACTAAGCTGCGTTATTATTCGCATTAGTCTAGCCTTGGGCCAAGGCACTGTCCAACACAAATGCGGCCGTCGCATTCTACAGCACTGCCAAAGCTCGTGCACAGTGCAGCGCAAGCAGTTCAAAATACCAACATAGAGTAGAAGACCCGACATGTATGCTGCACAACTGCAACCCGCGAGTCTGCACTACTCAGCATGCACAGCTGAGCGTCTCTCAGCAGAGCGTCTCACAGCAGAGCCTCTCTCTCATGTGCACGGCTTGCAAGTTATGCACGCAATGACCCAGGTGAATCCAAGGATCGGCTTTTCTGACACCCAGTTGCAGCAGAGGAGTCTGCCAGACATCCATGCAGGTTGACTTCCTGCTTCAAGTCTGCTTGTGCTATGCTCTATACACTACGTGCGTGGTCCCGGTACATCACATGCTAGCGCTTAGTGTGAGCACAATGAAACGATCTGCGCACTGTTTTGTGAGACAGGTATCTGTGGTAACACGACGCTGCCAACACCGGCATCCGTTATTGCTGCTGCACCGTGTCTGCAAGTGCAGCTTTTAGCTTAGGCCCGAGGAGAGTAATGTCACCTGTGCAACAATCACCGCAAAATTGAAACACTACGCTCATTCAGCCTACCAACCAGCAGAACATCAGTATGAAACCCGTACGCACCAGCACCAACAGTGATAACAACAGGGCGCGGGTTCTCTGGGACGCTGCTTTCCCACTTTAAATCGGTGACCAACCGCTGTGTTATGTCATCCTGATGAAGAGACAAAGCGTGGTTGGAGGTTGTGTGCTTGGCTTTCACGCGTGCAAACTGGTACCTTACCTGGTCTGGAATGTACAATGCCGGGGGGTCCGACACAGCCCTCACCAAGTCCTGCCCTGAGATGCCATATACATCCTTCTCGCGCGCTGCATACACCTATACCATACGTTGTGCTGTGTTTCTCGAATGTCCCGCATGCAAACAGCAGATTTGACAGGACATAGACTCACTTTGCTAACTACAAGACGATTTGCTCCAGAGAATGAAGCCGCAAACTCCTGCAAGAACTGTGCAAGGCGGCTGTGTTGAGCACCACGCGTCCGTTAGCAACTTGCCAACGCAATGTACATGACTGGTGACACAGGAGGATAACCGTCTCCTTACTTGTAGGCTTGAGAGTACTATGCGCACCTGAATGTGTGCGGCTGAAACACAACCCACAATGGGCGATCCGGGAACCGCTGGCGAGCTCCTTGAAGCAGCGCTTGCACCTGAAACATGGCATTGATGAGTCACATCACACAGAGCTGCCAACGTGCTCTGTTGAGTGGCGAGAGCACACCTCCGTGGGATGATGTGCATAGTCGTCGATGATGGTGCAGAACGCGTTGTTATCTTTTATCTCAAAGCGTCTGGCTACGCCACTAAACACGTAAAGTGCACGCGCGCAGTCCTTGGCACGTTCCGTGATTGTGTGAGCCGCTAACTCATCCGCCACCTCAGGGTCTTCACCTTTCAACCATGCTTCACGCAGTGCCTTTTCTGATGCCAGCAGCGAAACAGCCGCGATGACGGCCAAAGAGTTGAGCACGTTGTGCAGGCCAGGAACCTGCATATTGTCATGGGTTGTTGCGTCCAGTTTAGTAAGACATGTTGTTGTGTTGTTGAAGTGCACATACAATGAGTTCAGCGCCTTACCTGCAAACGAACTCGCCCAATGGGCCGTCTTTTCCACACTGCTGTGTAGTCTGTACCGCCCTCCGGATTCGGGTTTATGTTGACTGCTTGCCAGTCACTTGATCGCTTGAGACCATACGTGACAACAGACCGGTGGCTTGCCAGCCGTACGGGAGGCTTCTTGATTGTGGCCAACATGCCATCATCCAAAGCGTCTTCACTCGTGCTCATCTGACCCAGCTCCAAGTCTATCGCCTTGGCATAAGGTGTGCAATTGTCAACATGTCGGCTTGCTACTGAACACGCAGTCCACATAGCTTCTTCATGCACGCATGCATGCATGCACGCTCATGTGCTGACCTGAAGGATGGGGTCATTGTCGAAGACAGTGCGTAGTCGGGCGCTGCCCGGGTTCTCGTCGCACAGGATGAGAGTGCCACCAGAGCGCACGCGCTGTGCGAAAGCAGTAAACAGCGAGTCGACAGCCTGTTGGGTGGGGAACAGGTCCACGTGGTCCAGCTCCACATTAGTTATGATCGCCAGCGAGGGCGACAGGCCGAGGAAGGCGCCGTCATACTCGTCTGCTTCTATGACAAAGGTGGAGCTCTTGCCGGCTACAAAGTTGCCATCGTTGGGGAATTGACTCACTTCTCCTCCCAACAGAGCTGTTATGCTTTCACCCAACTCCAGCAAGGCGACCGAGAGCATCGCAGAGGTGGTGGTCTTGCCTGATGATAACCGAATAGCACAACGTCACAGCACTGTGTAACGGCAACACGTGAGGCATCATAACATGCACACAAACAGCATGCCCATCACACGACAATGACTCTAACACAGGTCAATTTTCAAGAACTGTGCATGCAGAAACGCAAAGTTATGACACCAAACCACATGCGCACCATGTGTGCCGGCGACAGCCAGCAGCTCGTAGTCTGCAGTGACAACCTTAAGCCAGTCATTGCGTTTGAAGACGGGTATGCCCAGTGCCTTTGCGGCCAGGATCTCAAGGTTGGTCCCCCGTACAGCGCTCGTTACCACAACAGCATCCGGCAGCCCTTTCTCGCCAGTCAATTGCAAGGGGGAGTGCCCTATGTGCACCACAGCTCCCTCCTTCTGAAGCTGCTGCAGAATCTTGCTGTCGGTCGCGTCTGAACCGCTAACCCGGCATCCCTGCGCAACATACAGGATCAATGCCACATGCATTAGCAGCTGCATGTCAAGCTATAAACTCGAGCTCAGAATGAACTCTACGCAGCAGCACAGCAAGTAAGGACAAGAAGCAGTTTGGGCGCTGTCAAGCTACTCTTACGAGCTACTGTCTTCGACACATTTACTGTCGAAGACAGTGAGCGTGCCAAAGACAGTAGTCTTATGTGAGAATCAGAGTGGTGTGCCGCCAAGTGAGATCAAACTGTGATCGCATTATGCGAGTAGGGGTACTGGCAACGAAATGTTGGGGCATTGCGCAGTTGTACAGGTAACATGCATTGCTGCATGGCCCAAGCTGGCGGTGTGAGGCAAGGCAGGATCCGCTGCATACAAGCAGCACCTTGCTTAGGGCAAGTCTGGCTAGAGCAGATAGACCAACTCCGCCTATGCCCACGAAGTGCACGGCCTGGTAGGCGCTTGCAGGACGCCCCTGAGTCGAGGCGGCGAAGACGACTGTGGCCTTGTTGCTGCGCCTGTGGTTCGCGCCAGTCGGGCGCAGTTTCCTGTTTATGAGCTTGGGCAACCTCAGCGGTGCTGTCTGCGGCGAGCGCAGCGGCAATGCCCACGCCAGCAGCAGCCCCCCCGCCGCTGCCGCCGCCTCGCCGCTCATGTCCTTGCGGGTTGTTGCCACGCCAGCATCTGCCCGCGAAAAAGTGCAGCTGACTCGGCTTTTCGTGCTTCAGCCCTCCCCGCGAAGAAAGCATGCCGGATGTTGGCAACTCTAGACGCTCTCTCATCCCGGTCATGTCATGTCTCCCCCCCCCCCCCCTTCCCCCTTTCCTCAAATGCATATTTTTGCTTGACATCGAAACAATTTTAGTTAATTGCAAGTATTAGAATTGCAGCTGTAACTCATGCATATGTGTATTACAGAGGCTTCACATTTATTGAAGGGATATATGTGCCAATTACAAACATATGTTGAGTTATGACATAATTCTTTATATAAGCACGATGCATACCCTACGCATGCGTACTCAATGAATATTTCACATCACATGTGCAATGTACATGTCTGTACAACATCATCATAAGTAATTGTATGTAATATTTTAATTTAATTTGCATCTTAACATTAGAGTTAAGTAACAATGGCAACTTGTTAAGCAGTAATTATCGACTATCCGTAAGCTGAGACTCGCAACACATACTATGCAAGCTTGCTTGCATAACACATGAATACATACATGCGCACGCGCGCGCACGCACGCATAAAAGAACATAGCAGAACAAGAGTAAGAGGCTTTGAACAATAAGCAAGCAAACAACGGCAATGGAAATACAATATGTGTTGTACACACCGCTTTCGGCTAGCCCAAGCCCCTAACAGCTAAGTCTTTGCAAATAAAAAACAACCAAGCCGGCAAGCAAAATTGATAGCAAGTAGTACTCCTTTGGCAAGGGAGGCATTCAGAGACAGCGTGTAAAGCTTGCATGATCCCCACCTGTAACGCACATCGCGACGCAGCAGCCAGTGCCGAAGTGGGCAGTGCTAATTGTGGCAGCGGCTTGAGTCCGGCATCGCATGCGCGCCCTCACCCTCAAATCGGCTGCAAGTCATGTCTAACACGACTATATCGCACAGTATGCCATTCAAATCACACATATAATGTATGGTTGTCACATTGGTCAGCCAATATATGAATGCAATGTATGTAATCAAAGTCAGAGCTGCGCAAGCAGATATGCAGCTTTGTGATAATGTCCTTGCAAATGAGACACTCTATAGTTATATCCACACCACACATCTGTTGGAAGCTTAAGAGACCTAAACTTTGTGTTCTTTGGCTGCTGCAATGCCCCACACGCGCAGTGCGAGACATTTGCTGCAAAGATTTCAGCACTCATCATTTCGCATGGGTTCACAGGATGGAGGTTGTTGGCACTGTTTTGTAGAATCACATAGCACCACAATTATCACATGATAAGGCAGACCCGACCTGCCAATGCGCATGCTTAGCGCACGGCAATCTTTTCTCCGCAATACAACCAAAAAGCAAGAGCTAGCACAACTGCAGACATCTAAGCCAGCCTGGCAACTGTCAACAACGCATGCACAACAATGATGTAAAAGGTAGCCAGCAACCGCGCGAATGGGCGCGAGTTGAGCTGAATGCTGACAACATCAATGGCTTGCGCCAGCTTCAGCAGGTGCACATTATGCAGCACTGTTACGCGACTTGCCCTCAACGCAGACGCCAGTGAACGAAACTGCTGTTGCCTGGGCTCAGCAAAGATGCTGCTTCCAGCTTCGACATCATACGCTGTCATCGGCAGCAAGCGGGAGTCCTCGTCCTTCTTGCTTGTGGATACCATGGGCCTTGTAGACTGTCGCGCGATCAATGCCGCATACAGCCCTTCTGCTTCTTCCTGTAAGCGCACATGGTTGTCAAATCAAGCATAACGAGATACAACTGATGTTGCAGTTCTAACATCGCACTTCGAAGCAAAGAATAAGCAACTGTGCGACAAGCATGCCTTTGCCTTGCGCTCATTGTGAAGTGTGCGTTTGACGGTTGCAACTTCCGCCCCTAAAGCATCCACTTCTGCCTGCTTTTTGGCCAGCTCGCGTGCCGCCGCCTTCTGACAAGTACAGCAATCAGCGTATAAGTCGACTAGACAAGGCTAGTGCAATGCACAAAGGCACAACAGTACCTGAGCATCCATAAAGGCAACTTCAACAGCCTCTGTCTTCGATGCATCGTACGGAATAACTGCTGTTGTTACTGGATGTTGAGACAATCGCTGTAAAGCTTCATGCTTTTCCTGCAGTTCTCGCAACTGTTGCAGCGCATTTTGCAATTGCTCTTCTCCTGCTGAGCTCGGCATGTTCTTCTCCTGCAGCAAGCTTGCTTCTTGCAGTCTGACTTGAAGATCTTCCGCCTGGTCCTGCAACTCCTTGCAGCGGTTGCGCAGGTCTTCTGCCTCTCGAGTGCGTGCTTCAAGTGATGTGCTTAACTCATCCGCAAGTTGGCTTGATGCTTTGAACGACTCCATTTCTCGCAGTTGATTGTCCAATGTGGCAGCGAGAGCATCGTATTCACGGGACTTGCGCTCCAGCTCCAGCTGAAGCCGGTGTTCCTGCTCTTGTTTGCTGGAATGCAAACTGCCCACCATATCGTGCAGTTCCAGGTTCTTTTGCTTAAGTTGAAGGAATTGCACTCGCAGCTCATCTACAGCAGACAGTCGCGCTTCCAGGTCAGTTCTCTCATCTTCAAGACCACGGATGCGACGATCCGCTTCATTGTGTACTGATCGCAGTTGCTCAACTTCAGATGCTGCCAGCGAGCGCTCTTGCTGCATTGTGTTTAACTGTTCTTGCATTTGTTTGGTCAGGTCTGAAAGAAGGTGAACCTCGTCCTGCAGTCTGCGCTGGTCATCATTTGCTTGCTGCAGCTCTACCTCCTGAGCGTCCAGCATTCGCAGCTTGTCTGCAATGTCTTGACTGAGATCCAACACCTGTTGCTGCAGCCGCGCAAGCTGCTGGTCACGGTGAACGACAGCTTCACTGGCGCTGTCCTCCACAGCCTTGCGATCTCTAGCAGCCTCAGACACCTGCACAAGCTTGGCAGCTGTGGCAAGATTGTGGCATGCTTGTGCGCATGTTTGGGCAACATTAGCGGCATGGTATACCTGTCGTGCCAATGCTTGTTGAGCCGCATCCAACTGCTCCTGGAGTTGCTGTGACATAATTGATAAACGCTGCACCTCTTTGGCATATTCGATTTGACCTTGCTGCGCCAGCTGCAGCTCAGACACCTGTAGGTTGACCATAGTGTATTGGTCAAATAGGCCTGCTGCTTCTTATTTGCGTTCTCTTAACGTAGTCACATATGTACCTTTGCCTCTGACGCTGCCAGCGCTTTACTGGCAGCAATCAGCTGTGCGCTCAATGCGCCACTCTGGTTTGTGAGGGAGGTTGCTTGTTCTTCTAGATGCGCTTTTGCAGTGCGCTCGTCTAGCAGTTGCTTCTCCAAGCGGGCCAAGGTATCTGCACTCGCTTCTCGGACAGTTTGCTCTTGTGAGGCCTGAGGAGTGTTTGCAAGTTAGGTGGACATTACAGCCGCTGCAAACGCACCTAGCCTAGCTAGCTCTCCTATCACACAGTCGTGACTTCAACCAGGATAGCCATCTACCTTGGCCTTCAGGTAAGTGAGAGCTTCTTTGGCAGCAGCCAGCTGCTCAGTCAGCTGCTCCACCGCAGTGGACAACCGTAACTGCTCACGTTGGGACTCAATCAATTGCGCTTGAAGCTGCTTATTGCTTTCCACCATGGCATGTTGGGATTCTTCCGCATACTGCAGCTCAGAGGCCTGCGAGAAAAATATCAAAACAAAAGAAGCAGTGCTTAAAAAGCCCGCTGCCTTTGTCTCACTGGACTGGCAACAACCACTTACTTGCGCTTGTGCAGCAGCGAGGGCCTGCTGCGACGCCGCCAGCTGTTCAGTAAGTCGTGAAACTTCAGTGAAGGCCCGTGCCCCCTCCTGCTGAGCTGCATCTAGCTGTGCTTTTTGTCGCTGTGACAAGTCTGCAAGTTGCTCGACTTGCTCAAACAGCTTAATTTGTTCTTCCTGTGCAAGTTGTAGATTCAACACCTGCAGGAAGATGCATCAGCATGATCGACATGAAATGTCACATGAAGCCAAACTTGATCACTATTTACCTTTGCTTCTGACTCAGCTAAAGCGTCATTGGCAGCGGCCAGCTGTTCTTGTAATGCATCACCCTCGTCTTTCGTAACCTTGAAGCGCTCTGCAAGGTCTGTTCTCAAGGTTCGCTCATCCTGCAGTTCTTTCTCGAGTCGTGCTGTCATGCTTGCATGCTTTTCTTGTGCCTTTTGCTGTGCGTGCACCTAGAACACTTGCAATTGAGAACAACTGGCATAATGCCCACAACCAGCTCTCAGCAACAGAAACCGAACTGAATCTACCTTTTCTTCTGAGTTCAGAAAGGCTTCCTTGACGGCAACCAGCTGCTCTACCAATCGCTCAACTTCACCGGATGTGCGCAACTGCTCCTGTTGAGATTGACGCAACTGCACTTGCAGTTGATCTACATCCTCCAACGCCTTCTTGTGGACATCTTGAAGTCGCTGCAGCTCAGACGCCTGAAACAACCACTTCTAGAAACAAGCACAATAGATACCTCCGTTGCAGATGAGATTGATACTGCACAGTTACCTTCGCCTCTGCAGCCGCTAGGGCTTGCTGTGATGCGTACAATCTCCGCGTAAGCTGCTCAACTTCTGTTGATGTCTGTGAGTGCTCCTGCTGAACTGCATCCAACTTTGCTTGGAGTTGCTGCGACAAGTCAGATAGACTTCTGACTTGCAGAAGCAACTCGCCTTGTCCTTCCTGTGCATGCTGCAGGTCTGACACCTGCCCATCACACAACATGCCTAAGACTTGATTTGTACAATCTTGATAGTCTATACAAACAGCCTGCGTACCTTTGCTTCAGCACTTGCCAGGGCTTCAATGGCAGCGTTCAGCTGAGTACTTAACGCATCACTGTCAGCTTTCGTGGCCTCTAGCTCAATGACTCGTTTTTTCAACCTGTTCTCTGAGGCTCGCCTGTCGGCCAGAGCTTTCTTGGCACGTTCTTCAAGGTGGGCTCTTGAGCTGCGCTCATCCTGCAGCTGCTTCTCCAACCGCGCAACGGACTTTGCACTTTCTTCTCTTGCCTTCTGCTCTGCATGCGCAGCCTGCAACAGTTGTGTTGTCACAGGCCAGTAGCTTCCGTTGGAACCGTCCAAACATACGACCACCTGGGTCATAAAAACAAAACAAGCCAGGCATCGTTTTACCTTTAATTCCAGCTCCGTGAGAGCATGCTTTGTGACAACAAGCTGCTCAGTAAGATGCTCAACTTCAGATGTTGTTTTTGAGTGCTCCTGCAGAGCGGCATCCAGCTGTGCTTGGATTTGTTGCGACAAGTCCCTATATTGCTCGACCTGCTCAAGCAGCTTGTGATTTCCTTCCTGTGCATCCCGCAGCTCGGACACCTGCAGGTTGTCTAGTTATGCTACTGTGTGATATATGCACAAACCTTTGTTCAGCAAAGCACAACCACATGTTGACCTTGGCTTGAGACGCTTCAAGAGCTTCCTTGTATGCATCCAAATCTTGGGAAATTTGCTGAACTTGCATCAATGCATCGGTGCGCTCTTGCTGAGCTGTGTCGAGCTGCGCCTGTAGTTGCTGCGACAAATTTGATAGTCGCTCAACTTGCTCAATCAGCTTGCTTTGGCCTTCCCGCAAACGCTGCAGCTCCAACACCTGCAAATGCCACTGTCATGGCAAAGCACTAACAAGCTTGCTTTGTGGTGCACCGATCTTGCGACTAGAGGCAACGATGGGTACCTCTGCCTGTGCCGCAGCAAGGGCCTGCTGGGATGCAGCCAGCTGGTCAGCAAGTTGCTGAACTTCAGTTGACATGTATGACCGCTCCTGCTGAGCTGCATCCAGCTGTGTCTGGCGTTGCTGAGACAAGTTCGATAGACGCTCAACTTGCTCAATCAGCTTGCTTTGGCCTTCCTGTGCGCGCTGCAGCTCCAACACCTGCAAATGTCGCTGTCATGGCAGGGCACTGACAAGCTTGCTTCAGAGTGCACCAACTGTAGCTAGAGCAACCATGAGTACCTGTTCCTCTGCCGCAGCAAGGGCCTGCTGGGATGCAGCCAGCTGGTCAGCAAGTTGCTGAACTTCAGTTGACATGTGTGAGCGCTCCTGCTGAGCTGCATCAAGCTGTATTTGGAGTTGCTGCGACAAGTCTGACAGTTGCTTGACCTGCTGAAGCAGCTCGGTTTCAACTTCCTGTGCGCGCTGCAGCTCCAACACCTGAAACGTTCCCAATTGTGCAGACATGACCACAACATGCCAATGCCTACTGTTTTGTACATGAACTCACACCTTTGCTTCTGATGCTGAAAGTGCTTGCTTGGCAGCACTCAGCTGTGCGCTCAATGCATCACTTTCAGTCTTGATGGACTCCAACTCGCTAACCCGCTTTTTCAGCCTGGTTTCCGATGCTCGCCTGTCTGCCAGTGCTTTCTTGGCACGTTCTTCAAGGTGTGCTCTAGAACTGCGCTCATCCTGCAACTGCTTCTCCACTCGTGCCACAGCGCTACCGCTTTCCGCACGTGCCTTCTGCTCTGCTTGTGCAGCCTGGACAACCATAGATATTGAAGGAACTGGACCGCACACTGAGTTTTGCCATATCATAGCTCACAAGCACAGACACACGAAGTTACCTTTGCTTCCAAGTCAGTGAGCGCTTGCTTGAGGGTGACCAGCTGTTCACTCATTTGCTCTACTTCATTCACCTTTCGCAGCTGCTCCTGTTGTGATGCCTGCAACTGTGCTTGCAATTGCTGAACCTTCTCCAGCGCCTTGTTGTCAGCATCATGCATGCCACGCAACTCGGTCGCCTGCAATATAATTGATCACAGCCATGAAGCAATGGGTCCGATCGGGGAAGGCAAAATGCCCTTACCTGCGCTTCTGCAGCAGCAAGCGCCTGCTTTGATGCAGCCAGTTCTTGAGAGAGTTGCTCAACTTCTGTCGACATTTGCAAGCGCTGTTGCTGAGCCTCAGCCAACTGCGCTTGGAGCTGCTGTGAGGAAATTGACAGATGTTGGACTTGTCCCAGCAGTTGGCTCTGACCTTCCTGTGCAAGTTGCAGCTCTGACACCTGCACATTGGCCAGTCACATCAGCATGGCAATGCAGACGTTCGTGACAAAAATTGTTGAAGACGTCGCACCTCTGCCTCCGCGGCAATGAGTGCTTGCTTGGAAGCAGCCAGCTGTTCAGCGAGTTGCTCAACTTCTGTTGATGACTGTGAGAGCTCCTGCTGAGCTGCATCCCGCTGGGCCTGGAGCTGCCGGGATAAGTCCGAAAGCTGTTTGACTTGCTCCTGCAGCTTGCTCTCATGTTCCTGTGCGCCCTGCAGCCCGGACACCTACAGGTCGAGCAGGATGAGAACCATTGGTTCTATTCTGCACGGTATTTATCAAATAACATTATTCATACCTTTGCTTCCAACTCAGCAAAGGCCTGCTTTGATGCAGCCAGCTGTTTATGAAGTTGCTCAACCTCGGTGGATGCGTGTGAGCGCTCCTGAAGGGCTACATCTAGCTGTGCTTGGAGCTGCTGGGACAAGTCTGAAAGTTGCTTGAATTCTTCGAGCAGCTTGCTTTCAACATCCTTGGTGCCCTGTAGCTCAGACACCTGCGACCAGGCCGCATTGAGGTTGTACATGCCAGGGAAGTTGCGTGAATGCACATGTCCAATTGTGTACCTTCGCCTCCAGCTCAGTCACTGCTTGCTGCGATGATGCCAGTTGTGCAGTCAGTTCCTGAACTCCAGTTGATGCCCGTGCATGCTCCTGCTGAGCTGCATCCAGCTGCACTTGCAACTCCTGTGACAGATCTGAAAAATGCCGAACTTGCGCAAGCAGCTTGCGGTCATCTTCTGTTGCGCGCTGCAGCTCAGAAACCTGCCAGACGGCCAATGAAGCCAGCGTTGTCATGAAACCTGCAACTTCATGTTTCCCATGGCAACCCAGCTTGCGTGCGAGCACTCATGGTTGCTGCGTGTGCTTGCGTGCATGCATGCGTGCGCAGTCGTGCGTACCTGCATATATACATGTGCTTGCTGCAACACTGCACATGCATGCGTGCATGCATGCATACCTTCGCATCCGACTCAGCCAAAGTTTGCTTTGAAGCAGCCAACATCGTGGTAAGATGCTCGACTTGAGTTACCGCCTCTAACCGCTCCTGCTGAGACAAGGCCAGCTGTGCTTGGAGTTGTTGCGCCATATCTGAAAGATGCTGCATTTGCTCCTCCAGCTGCAGCGACCTGTATTGAGCCTCCTTTGCCAACTGCAATTCTGCCTCCTTGTCAGCAATGGTTAGCTGAGTCTTGGCAACCTGTTCATTGAGCTCTAGTAGTTGTTGCTGCAGCTGAGCAGCAACCTCATGGTCACGGCGAGCAGCCTCAGCGGCATCAGTGGCAATACTGGCAACTCTATGGCCTAGTAACTCTTTGTCTTCAGTTAAGGTCGCGACAACAATACTCAAGTTGGCTATGTCCGCTTTGGCTGACTCCAGCTCAAGTATGAGCACATTACGTTCCCTAATGACGTCCCTGAGATAACAGGCCATGTCATGCGACTCGTACACTGTTGTATGCAAAGGCACTCACACCCTTGCACGCATGTGATGAGAGAGACAGCTAGCTGGGGCAATCAAGCTGAGATCACTCACCTGTTGGCTGCATCCCACAGTAAGTCTGCTGCAACAACTGGCACCTTGCGAGCACTTGCAGCCTCCAGGGTGGAACCCAATGACACATCAATCCCGACCGAGTGCATGATGTTATTGGATTCGGAACCCAGACTATTTGACCTGGTGTTCTGCATGAGTACAGTTGTATCAGTCGTCTTTCAAAGCCACACGCTCTTTACCCAAACCCCCTCAGTAATTGCACGTAGCCTTCGTAACTGGTTACCTGCATTTGCCAGTCATGATCTGGACTGCTTGCAAAGTCCTCATCAAGGGCCATGGAACCATTCTGTAAAGATACTGTTGGTTCAGCGTCCTGACTTGCGACAATGGATGCAGCAGTATGCAAGCCACCATCCTGCAACTGTGACGTCTCCAACGCCTGAGGGGCTGCGGATGGCTGCGCGGTGGCCACTGGTTCTGCTTCCAACGCACTTTGACCTTCTCCTTGCAGCGGATTGCCATGCTCTGCAGAACCTACCTGCGTTTCTAGGAGCCTTGTTGATAATGTTGGCTGCCCAGCAAGTGCTTCTGCAAGGACACTTGTGAGGGCCTCTGCTGCTTGCGGTTGTTCAGCATGCTCTGCATCTGAATCTGCCGGTCTCTCAACCAGTAGCTGCGATGTTGTGTGCGTGCTAATCAACAATCCATCAAAAGTATTTGTGCTGAGTGCCTCCGCCTGTGGGTGATCAGCACGCTCAGCGTGTGCTGTAGCCACTGATATTGTTGATCCATCATCTGCTTGTGAAGTTGGTTGGGGACCACCAGGTCGGCCGCGACCGGGTGTACTTGCACGTGCCTGTTTCTTCAACCTGAACTCTTCAAGCTGCGGTGCAGACCAGCAGTGACCAAAGGCACTATTGTTGGATGTTGCCTCGCAGCGCACAAGCACTGCGCGATCATCAGCACATGGCCAAAAGCAACCAGCTACCTAGACATCTTCAGACCAGATGCTGCATGCGCATAAGCGGGACAAACAGCAGCTTATGGCAGACATATCAGACTGCAATGCGTTGAGAGTCCAGCAAGGTAACAACCGCCCTGCCAACATGCAAGCTAATCCCTCTGGACACCAGCATAAACGTGAACGCAATCACTGCTGCAATCAGCCAAATACTGACCGCATTGCATGCTGTGAATAACTGAAACTAACTTGCTCATCCTATCACCGACGCAATGCATGCGTATTGCACAGACAGTGATGTAAAGCCAGTACGTTGACTGTGTGCGCCAGAACAGAATACGTTCGTTGCAGTTCATCGGCATGTGGATAGAGCTGTCATTTCAATAAGTGGCAAACACCGTGCTGTTGGAACAGCTGCACACTCTGGAAGCGTAACGACACTTGGTGTTTTCCAAGTTGCTTGGGTCACAATAGAGTATAGTGTAGAAACAACCCGTTACCTTGCGCTTGCCCGCGGCCGCCTGCTCCAGCCGCTTGGCATCCATGGAGCTCATGGCGTTCAGTTCGGCGGCACCGGCAGTGCCAGCATCATGCCATCAGCGATCGGTGGCCTTGCACGCTCGTTGTGGCATCGACGTACTCCCGTCACCACACCATGATCTAAGCTAGCAAGATGCCGTCACCACCATCACCGCCAGCGCCACCTCGGCTGCCAGCTGGCACTTTGCCACAGCGTAACCAACCTCTTGGCTAGGGTTAGCTGACGCCGACCGCCGACATTCGAGTGCCGTCACAACATGCTATGCACGAGTTGTTCTCATGTGTGTCGACAGTTGGTATTAACAACCGGTTCACACAGTTGCTAAGCGCCTACCTTGCTGTGCTGCAGCTCGACTCCTAGTGGCGCGTGTGGCTGGGCCAGGCGTGTTGGTGGTGGCGGCGGCGGCGGTGTTTGGCAGTGTCTCCGGGTTGAGCTCCTTGCCAAGTCAGCTTCAACTGGTGTGTGCTGACCACCACCGCCGCCTTAGAATTTGCATCGCCTGGCAGGGGGCCCTTGTGCATTCTCCTTGTCTAGCCCAAGCTTGCGTGCATCCTGGCTTTAGGGCCTT
Organism: Chlorokybus atmophyticus; assembly: GCA_009103225.1. Taxonomy (NCBI): domain Eukaryota; kingdom Viridiplantae; phylum Streptophyta; class Chlorokybophyceae; order Chlorokybales; family Chlorokybaceae; genus Chlorokybus; species Chlorokybus atmophyticus. The sequence continues at coordinate 267,447 of RHPI01001428.1, read as the reverse complement.
GATGTCACGTTGCTGCTGCGAAGAGCAGATGAGGCGACTGCAACAGGCTGTCCAAACAGGTTTGCAATTGGCTGCGGACGGGCGCTGCATTCTGTTCACCCTCGTGTATGCTTTGAAGCCTGGCTGGACTCAGGACAGCTGGTTGGTTGACACCGTTTTTTGCATATGTACGTCTTGAGCAGGCGCGTCGTGATTAAATCCTGCGGGGACAGCGGAAGCAGAAGATTGTCGCAACACAGCAGAGTACAGTTGAAAGGAGCTGGCGTTTGCGCAAGCACAGCGGAGGCCTTACCCAGCTCGCCAGAGCGCTGCCATGGACCTGAAAGACGAAAAGCGAAGGCTAATCAACGGTCACACTGCTCACAATGCTAGTCGGAACAACAGCAGCCAAGATACTGTAGAGATAGAAATTGCGGAGATGGCCAAGGGGAAGCAGTGGGCACGTGACGCAGAGCGAGCAGCAGAAGAGGTATTCATCGCGTTGTCGTCATGCATGCATGTCATGCGAAGAGCAAGTTGCGCATGGTTCTTACACAGTAAAGTCAACAAGCTATTTTGTCTGGCGGGCCAAACACACCATTGAGCTTTGCTGTGCACTGTCGTAGATCACAATCAGCCCCACTAGCAATGCTTCCACACCTTCACGGAGCAAATTGCCATCCGTACTGCGACATGGATGGCGAGAGTACTGGCGACATTCCCTACACGAGATGCTATTCTCAACACGGCTGAACCTCCTTCTACCATTCATTCCTGCTGCCATGCTAGCACACTCGCTAACCGCGCACAAGGCAAGTTCTGAGGCACGCGCATGAACACAGCATATTAAAGGTGTTGACACAGGGACATGTTGTGCTAGCCAGATGCGTGCATACAACCACGCAAGCATCTGGTTGGGGTGTGTTGACGTTTACCACAATGCATCACATTCACTTCAACCTATTGTCGATGCAGGCTTGGATATTTGCGTTTTCGCTGCTTGCGATTGCACCACTGGCTGAAAGGCTGGGCTATGTGACAGAGTACGTACAAACCATGACTGTTTGCTTTGACGCAAACATATGCATGCATGGTAATCGTGGCTACCAGCTTTGTATGTGACCCGTGCACACAAGCTCAACTTTTGTGCCACTCCCTGCCATAGTGCAGTACGAAGTATGTCGATAGCTATCCTCTTGTTGAACCACCAACGACTGCTGCAATCTAATGCCTCTGGGTTCATGTTCGCAGACAAATGGCGCTGTACACCAACCCGACTGTGGGTGGCTTGCTTAACGCCACATTTGGCAACGTGACTGAGCTGATCATATCCATATTTGCAATTAAATCAAACCTTTTGCGCGTGGTCCAGTTATCATTGCTTGGCTCTATCCTCAGTAACATGCTACTCGTGCTCGGCTGTGCATTCCTCTTTGGCGGTAATAAACAGCATCAGGCATGGCGTTGAAAGACACCCCAGTTCATTGGCAGTTGCATTACTTACTTCAACACTTGCGTGCAGGGTTGAAGCACAAGCAACAGCAGTTCAACAAGGTGCAGCCAAGTTGCAATTGTGATAGCATGCCAATGTACTTTGCTCTATCTTTTTACTTACGTTACAACAGGTGGGCACCTCCATGAACATGGCGTTGCTCCTACTAGCAACAGTGGCCCTGCTGTTGCCAGCAACTTTACACACCACGCATACAGGTACCACGAGCAAACCTGCACACTCATGTGCTTACAGTATTAGCAGTAGTTGACCTGACCGTCCTCAACATATGTGCAGAGTTGCACGAATCCAGCAGCGAGCTGGGTTTAAGCCGATTCAGCGCCTGCATACTGTTGGTGGCGTACGGCTGTTACCTATACTTCCAGCTCATGTCCCATTCACATCTGTACGAGGGGCAGGATGACGGGGATGGTGATGAGGAGGACCCCATCCTTGGGTTCTGGGGTGCCATTGGTTGGCTCACCGTCCTTACCTTTTTCATTGCCTTATTGTCAGATTACCTGGTGGACGCTATCGAGGTAAGGCGTCTGTTAACCACAAGCCAGACACACCTTGGTGACTGTGCAGCCATGCAACATGTCTCACCACTGCTCACACTGGCACTGGCACTGGCAGGGGGCATCAGCAGGGTGGGACATTCCTGTGGCATTTATAAGTGTCATCATCTTACCCATTGTTGGCAACGCTGCGGAGCACGCCTCTGCCATAATGTTTGCCATGAAGAACAAGATGGAGATATCAATCGGTGTTGCTGTAGGATCTGCAACACAGATCTCTCTGTTTGTGGTATGCAGCTGCCAGCATCATGATCATGCAGTACTTCTGTACAAGAGCCATGGATGGGTTTTCCCGTGTGGTACCAACCACTCACCTAACAATGGTATGATGGTCACAGATTCCGTTCTGCGTCGTCCTGTCTTGGGTGCTTGATCATCCACTGGACCTCAACTTTCAGCCATTCGAGACTGTCACACTCTTTGTTACTGTTGTGACTCTTGCTTTCGTCCTGCATGTAAGTACAAGCATCGATATATATCAGCAGACACATGAATCTGCTGACTCTTGTCACTAGCCTGCAATGATGGCTACAAGCGTAGTTTGGAGCTGAAACAGATGTTTCTGTGCTTCAGGATGGACTGTCCAATTATCTGAAGGGCCTCATGCTGGTGCTGGCGTACATCATTGTGGCTGGCGGCTTTTTTGTGCATGACGATGGGTCTTCCAAGGGAGCGGACTGGCCTGGGATGAACGCCTGAGCACCAGGCACGTGGTGTAGTGCTCACGAGCCTTCGGCTGTGTGTGGCATACCTTCCCAGGAAGTTGTGTGAAGACGCAAGTGCAATGTAACTGCACCCTCACCTGTCATGGCCGCATTGAGTTTGCGTTTGCTTCAGCCGAGGGCCTGTTGCTGAATGTAGGGAACACGACAGGCATTGGTTAACATCGCAAGTCATGAGCTTGTTTTCCTTCAATACTCCTCATGTGTTGACGGGGTTGGGGCGAGGCTGGACAAATACCGATTGAGACGTGCAGTGCAAGATGTGGTAACAGTAGCTTGGAGCGGTTATGAGGGTTGTCACCACAGCTGTGCAGAAGCAGGCCAGCAGTCTTGCGTACTTTCTTTGTTACAAATCCACTATCTATTAGTGCCATGTACAAACACTGGTGCTGGGCGCAGTTGGTGCGCTTGATGTAATCTATGGGTCCTGGTACACCTTGCCTAGCTTTGGAAGCAGGCCTGCGTGTTGCAGCTCTACCTCAATTTGTAGGCATGCTTTGTCTCCACTGCACGACAAGCGCTGTGACCAAACACGTGTACATTGGTGTCGTGCTTCATTGCGGATCACATGTAATGTACAGGACAGACACGGCAGAAATCAGAGCGTGTGTGTGGAGGTCGAGTCACTGGGCGGTTGTGCTTGCTGTTGTGTCAGCCATGCTCTGAGTCTTATATAGTGCTAAAGAGCTAGGAAGTTGCACTTGAGCTTGTGGTTGAAGGTGATGATTGTACGAGCGGCTACTGACAGATGATGTACATGTTCATGTGTACATACAAGTTGTTTTCGTTGGATGAGCGTCTGCAGGTCTGTGCGCTGCGCTGCGTCTGCTTGCTCTGATGGCCCCTATGCTTTACCTTATGTAGTCTGCAAGAACTCGCAGGCTAGCTATGTCTCGTTTGCTAAATACCAACCATGACCACAGTCATAGTGTCCACAGGTACGACTCAACTGCAACAGTCTCACTGCTCTTCAGCTAATTACATGGGCAGCCTTGCAGAGTTCCTCAATCTCACTCTGTCAGATGCTCGCACAGCATCCACATACGGACACGCTCACATGGCAGCCACACACCGACATGCTCAGACTGTCACACAATGGTCACATGTGCACCATAAAACCGCGTTGTCGACATGACGGTGGCGCTACTTTTCAGGTGGATATGGTATTGGGTATATGGGCTCTGTGGGTGTGGTTGTTGGGACCGCGGCATGTCACCATGGACGAGGGTGAGCTGGTGTGAGTGACTGATGCGCATAGCATTCCAACATGTCATATGCACATACCACAAGCTTGGGCCAGCTCGACTGCATGAGCAAGCCATGGCATTGCACTTGCAATCGCACTTTTATTCGATATTATGTGCGCAGTGGTTCCAGCAGGCTACCGCGACGGTGCACGTGTGGAATGCTGGGCGTGATTGTGGGGTGCGATGTGCGTGGTGCTGTGCGGTAACATGTGAGTGAGATGTTGAGCGCTGTGAGGACGTATGTGGTCAGGTATAGGGTGCGAACTGCTAGCACATGCATAGGCTTTTCAGACGTTGACACAACGCACGCACAGGCAGTACAAGCACCAGCAAGCACACGGGCAATGGCAGCTCAATTAAAAGGGCAAGGGCACTAAGTAACTTATGTGCACTAGCTAAGTGCTGGTGCAAGGCGGAGGGGAGGGGAGGGGCAGAGGCAGCAGGGCAGGCAAGGGCAAGTAGTGTCGAGTTTGCAAAGCAGACCTGTGCAACAGGCGGTAGGAGTAAGGACGCAGGCTTTGCAGGTCGAGGGCAAGACAATGGATAGAGCGTAGCAGCAGCAGCAAGTGCAGGCAGGGCGGAGGGCGGGGATGCTTGCAGTGCTGTGCAAATGAACGCCAGCGATGGCGGCTGAGGCTGTGCAGCAGGTAAGTTATGTGGTAAGACCGAAGCCATGGCTGCAGGGGATCGGCAGGTGCCAGCGCCATTGCTGCTGAGAATGACGTCCACACAGTCATTGAGTTAGCAGTAAGTAAGGCAGTCAAGCAACTAGTCAAGTTGTCAAGTAGGCGGTCACTCCACTGTGCACCAAGCCAACAACGAATGCATGCATGCGTAACAACTACACGAAATCCTCAACCACATTGACAACATGCGGCTTGAGAAAGCCGCACATCGCATCGAGCGCATGGCAGATCGTGCATGTGCTCGCATAAGCAGTATGCGTTTTCAGCAGTGTTGCAAGAGTTGCTCGCCAAGTAACATGGGGATAGGCAGGGAGAGAGAGGCGACTAGCCAGAGATTGAGATGTGGTTATCACTTATTTACTGTGCGGGCTCGCTAGGTGCAGTTAGAGAGACTCCAGGGCCAACCAGAAATGCCTTGTGACCTCGCCTGCATTGCTTGCTGCGCACCTAAGGAATAAATCATGTAACAGGGATGCATGTGGTGCTGTTCAGAATCTTCGCAAATCTGTTTACAGCAAAGCAGTGCCACACTGCTCACTATGCAGAAAACTGTAAACAGCGAGGCGCAAAGTCTGAAGAGGAGCGGCAGCTGGAAGAAAACGTTTTATTCTAGCGCAATGCTACTACTGCTATTACTTACGGCGTGCTAATTACAAATGTACACAGGCATCACGAGCCAAGAAGAGCTTCGGCAGGAGGGAGTAGTAGTAAAACAAACTGTTGCTGGGGTTGTAAAGGACGCGTGCATGCTTCAGGCGTGCGTACAACCGGATGATATTATACAGAGGGCAGGGGCGCAAATGCGGGGCAAGTCGGGAGGGGGAGGTGCCTCATGCACCAATGAGAGGGGCTGCTTCCATGTAACTCCATCACCATCCGGAGCCTTCCTTGTACATGTTGGCCTTCTCAATGATGAACTTGCCCTCCTTGTACTTTTGGGACTGCTCGTGGGCCCGCTCATACTTCCAGCCGAGGAGGCGGCTGCAGTGGGCGCAGCGCAGGTCCGCTACGGTGTGCATCCCAGTTATCAACAATCTGTCCTCCGCTGGCCCGACGCTGCAGTTCACCACCCTCTCAAACAGGTAAGCCCTTCCCGCCCTCCCCTGAAACGCCTTGCTTATAACCTGCACACGTATATATAAGTTCATGTGTATATGTATATGCAGATGCGTATTCGTGTACTTGTGTACCACCACAAGCACGTGTACGCTGTCATGTGACTGTGTGTGTATGCACGTGTGGAGGATATTGAGCAAGACCGCTTGGCTTGTCAAATACTACCACATTCCGCTGACAATTGCGCATGATAAACATCAATTCCAAATTTTGAGTGGCTTAACCAAAAGGAAAGCCACCAAGCACATTTGAATCACCTCGTCGGCCGAGGCGGCGTGGGCGCGGCATCCGCCACAGGAGAAGATGCGGGGCCCCGTGAGCCATTCTCTGGGCAGCGGGGAAGCGGAGCGCCCTCCTCCCGGCGACGACGACGACGACGAGCCTGCTCCAAACCGCCCCATGCGCAAGCCCCGAAGACGCTGCTGCTCCGCCGCCGCCGCCGCCGCCGCCTGGCTCATGACATTGCTGCTCCTAGTCAGCACCAGGCTGAGACGTCGATGAATGAGTGTCGCTAAGCGCTCTGTCGGCGCACATGGTTGAGCGCTTTGTCGATGTAAGAGGGTGTTTGGGATACTCTGGTTTGTTGGTGTGATTGTATTGACCACAAACGCTGCCGTTGTGGCCTTTTTCAATATAGTCCTTGATGTTGTCTGGGAGGTGAGGGTTCAGGCGGCGGCGGAGGACGACCAGGAGGAGGACGAGGCGCCGGAGAGGTGCCTGTGGCGGTAGTCCAGGGCAAACAGTGTCATAGCTGTCCGGTCAGGTGAGCGTGTTTCCCCCTTGCTTGAGTGGTTGGTTTCGGGCATGCGCTGCCATGCAAAACGGAGTATAGGCAATGGCAGCCTGCTTGTTGGTTTCGCAGCACATGCAGTAGTGTGTTGGGAGCAGTATATCTGCTGTGCGTATCTCTCAGGTAGTAAACGTCTTGCGTGCCACCAGCACTCCCTGCATGCGTCGTTAGTCCACCCACCCAAAAGGCGTTGCCCGCAGCATTTATCCCAGCAAAGCCACTTGCACACGCCCCAACGTGTTTTGCGGTTTGGAGGTGAATTTGGAGCAGGTTTGTGACGCCTCGTTGCGGCTTTTGCATGCCTTGTGAGGAGGTGGCATGCATCCCTTCACGCATGCAACAGCCAGTCCTCAAACATCAGCACGCGTTTTTGTGTTTCGACGGTTCAGTCTGTGTGGTACAACCGCGTTGCACTTCGCATTGTCTTCCTGACTAAATACTGGGCTACTCACGAGCCGTTTGGTTTGCAAACTTGATAATTGGTTTGTCACTGCACTGCTCCCGCTTCCAATACAATAAGCACTTTACGAACGTGTTTCCTTTATTCGTTGTAGGGTTCTTTGTACCCGGAGTTGATTATCTACCTGCAGCTTGACAAAGAAGACAACAGCAGCACAAGCAGCTGCAATGTTCCTGTCGGAGTTTGCGTTTGCTTTTGTGGCAACCGTGCTGTTGATATTCATCTTGCCAAACTTGTCGGGGTCGCTGCGCAAGCAGCGGAGCGTGCGCGGGGCGGCCGTGGTGCTCACCGGAGCGTCTTCGGGCATTGGCAAGGCGCTCGCAGAGGAGTATGCCCGGCGCGGGGCGCGCTTGCTCTTGGCCGCGCGCAGCGAGCAGCAGCTGAAGGAGGTAGCCCAGGCCTGCCAAGCCGCAGGCAGCCCTGAGGTGGACATTGTTGTCACCGACGTGTCCAAGGAGGACCAGTGCCGCAACCTGGTTGAGAAGGCGGTGCAGCGCTTCGGCCGCATCGATGTGCTTCTGCTGAACGCTGGCGTGGCCATGCAGTTCTTCTTAGAGGCTGCCACAACTACGCAGGGTTTCACAAACTATATGGTATGCGTGCCATCCTTCTGTTGACTTTGCTCATGCGTGTAGCACAACACTCTGACTATGTGCATGCGCAGGATGTCAACTATTATGGCTGCCTTTGGCCAGCATACTACGCCATACCACATCTGCGCAAATCCCGTGGACAGATTGTAGTGGTCTCCTCCGCTGGCGGTCTCTTGCCTTTCCCACGCCAAACCCTTTACAATGTGAGTGCACTACACACTGCACAAGTTGGTGTACGATGTATAGATACATGGCCTTCGCTTGATGCTGACAATAGGTTACCTGTGCTCAGGCCTCCAAGCATGCCCTAATGGGGCTCTTCAACTCTCTACGCATGGAGTTGAACGGGGAAGTGGGTGTGACCATTGCCTGTCCAGGGTTTGTGGACACCGGCATGGTGACAGGAAAGGCCATCGGTCGAGATGGCAAGCCGCTCAGCGAGACGCTCACCACCACCAACAAGAAGAAGACGTCTCACTTTGTACCACTCATGACGTCCTCCAAGTGCGCCCAAGTCATAGCAGATGCAGCCGGACGCGGAGATCGCCAGGTGGTCACGCCATGGTTTTATAACATCTTTGTCACTCTGTACTTCCTGTACCCTGGTCTCCTGGATCATGGTGTCTCTGCGCTGTTCATGCCGAAGCGGAAGTCTACCTCAAAGGCTTCCACTGCGACAAGTTGAGCCAGGTGCGGTGTCATTGCTGCCATTCCATCGGTTATTGTAGCTACACTCACCGTAAGCGCGATATTGTTGCACCTAACAGACACAATCACTTTGATCGTAGGTATACAACGCCAATTGCTGTGCTTGTTGCACTCAGGGATGGGTTACCAATCGACATGTAGCAAACTCGCTCTACATTGAGTCTGCTGGGTCTGTGGGTGATTGCCTGCATGCGGGTACTTGGCAAAGCAATGTCGTAAGTAAAGGACAACATCAATCAGCAGGAGCTAACAGATTCACCCACCTGTCTGGTGTATGTGACTGGACAGACCTTTGGTTGCGGCAGCAAGGAGTTGACTATGTTGAATCAGTTATTTGCCAAATGCGGCAAGCTGAAGCAATTGCAATGACATCGCAAGACTGTGCTTAAAAATCAGTGCATCTGTGCCCTGCCTGCGGTGGCCCGTGCTGATGTAGCTGGTTAGTTGACGTGTTCGCATCCGCACAGTGAATGTCCGCAAGAAGAAGTATCACTAAGCAACCTGCAGCAGTATATGGTATGACTAAATGCCTACGTGTTGTACATGCGCAGGGCAATCAGCCGGTCAATGTTTTGGAGTATCGCACCGCACACACTTTACTATCTAACCAGCTTATGCTGTCTTCATGCAGCATGCCTCGTGCGGCATTGCAACTGCAGCAGTGTCACTGCAGTGTGCACATCACATGACAGGCTCGCACAACTGGTCTTCTACACAAAGCGCACAAAACCTTGCAGATGTCAGCACATCTGACCAACCCAACTTACGCGGCAACATCTACAATTGCTGTATTGTCAACTAGACAATGGCTACAGGTGGCTGGCAGCTGCACCCGTACTTTGGCTAAACTCAACCCCACATGCGTGCAACCCCTAGCCATGCGCTGCGCTGTCATACTGCTCTCACAGTAGCGGGGCCACTTGTGCAAACGTCAAGGACATGACTAACAATGCACAGCACTACTTCCTTTGCTCAACGCATACGGCCTGCCAATGCATCCTACCGACCACATCTCCTGACTTCATCCTTTGATTAGGCTTGTAGAGCTGGGCTTAGAGAGCGAGCGGCATGCAGGAAAGGGAAAAGCAGCAAGGGTAGTACATGCAGCTTCTAGCGACCGAGGGCGTTGACAGCAGTGGAGCCGCCTGAGGCAAGGACACTCTTGAGCGTGGAAGCCAGCCAGTCGAGCCCTTCATAAAGGCCTTCACCCTGCGTGGCAACTGCGCCCTGCACATGCCACTTGCGGCCGCGGCCGAGCTGGCCAGTGAGGCCAAGGGCTTCGCAGACCTCCGCAGTGCTGAGGGCGCCCTTGAGATCCTGCTTGTTGGCAAATACGAGGATGGCGGCGTGGCGCATGAGGGGGTCGGAGATGATGGTCTGGAACTCTGCGGCGGCGCGGGTGACACGGTCCTTGTCAAGAGAGTCCACCACGTAGATGAGGCCATCGGTGTTGTTGAAGTAGTGGCGCCAGAGGGGCCGCAGCTTCTCCTGCCCGCCCACGTCCCACACGGTGAAGTGCACGTTCTTGTACTGCACCTTCTCCACGTTGAATCCAATGGTGGGCACCGTGCTCAGCACTTCCCCGATGTGAAGCTTGTACAGAATTGTGGTCTTGCCTGCGGCGTCCAGCCCCAGCATTACCACCCTCATCTCCTTGTTGCCCCACACCAACCTGTCCAACGCCTTCCTGATGGCGTTACCCATGCCTGCTGCGTTCCTTTCTCTCCTTGATGACGATGGCCACGACAACAACACTGATTCTTATCTAGATGGGTGCACTGCGACAACAAGCACACCTTGTTGCTAGCTGCTAACACAAGTAAGCTGTGTGTAGCGCAGCCTACTTGCCTTGCACTCCCCAAACCGGTCAGCAAACTTGCCTACCCAGCTGCCACTCCCCTGCCCACCGTTTCATGCTGGATTCTGAGGATGTGGAAGTTGCGAGAAGCACTACTCAATGCTGCCACAGACGCCACTCCGCCTTCTCTCCCAGAACCGGCACTCACCATCGCCGCGGCTGCCTCCACCCATGTTGCCGCCTCCCTCCGTCGCGTCTCAGCTCCAACGAGGGGATACACTGTCGTCCAACAATGCCACCTTTGTAGCGAAGAACCCTAGCAGACCCCCGATGCCCTCCACAACCACACAGCCGCCGCCGCTGCGACGCGTTTACGCAACGAGCATCCGCCAGCTGGCAATCCTCAGCACCATGAGCTTAGGGTTTCCAACCCCGATCAACAAACCCTGAATGGCGTCGCCGGTTCGTTCGTTTAGTAGGTTTTGTTGATCAGATTCAGCACCTACCAGTGGCAGGCTGCCACGTATGTGCTGTCGCAAGTGGCAAAGTTGCTGGCGGCGGTAGCGGCGGTGGTGGTGCTGTCCGTGTCGGTGTCGTCCGGGTGGTCATAGTGCAATGCGGTCAGCTGCGGTGAGGGTTGTTGGGCAAGCGCGGAGGGTGCTGGCGGACGTCGCCACTTCCTCCTCCGCTGCTGCTTATGGCGCTGGTGCTTCAACGTCATGTGCTGCTCGCTGCTCTAGTTGCTCCACTTCCGCTGCAGCCGAAGCGGTGTGTGCTATCACTTTGCATGCATGTTCAGTCAGCATGCATGTGATGCTCTGCCGCTGTGAGCACGCGTAGTATGCGGATTCCGATTCGTTTTGACGCAATTTGCTTATGACAAGAATGCAATAGAGAGTATGATGACCGAAACCTGGTTCTAGTTTGCCCTTCGTGCAGCAGTGCTCTCACTGTTGTCAGGAAGCTGGTGGACAATGTGGGGTAACACTTGATCGCTGACTCTCTCTGTATGACATCACTCCAGTGCTTACTGCCTGCATGCTAGATGCTTGGTGGCCTCGGATTGTTGTTCAAGCTGGCTTTGCACGTTGCAGGCGATTGCATGCGTACATTTCATGCTTGGCTATGATGCTTGAGACTGTTGAATGTGCTGGCATGCTTGCATGGCATGTAATTGTCCTCTCGTAGTGTTGGCGGCATGTGCGACAACACAAATCAGAAGCATTGCCTTGCTAATACTGTGTGGCTTCACTTGACTGCCATGTTGCCCAGCAGATTGGTTGGCGTGCAAGCAGCGGCGCTTTCAGGGCAGGGGTAGTGCCTGGCTTGCGCTCACTGCTGCATACGACGTCCATGCATGGAAGTCAGGGATGGACTATATGTGGTAATCAGAGTGTTGGGGCACGCATGCTGGCTACAACAGCAGCAAGCACAGCAATAGTTCATCCGCTGGTGAGGGGCGGCCCAGCAGCTGAGCGTGCGGTGTCTATCTGGCTGTACTCCTCTGCTGCGTGGGTGTTCAGCATGGTTGTGTTGGGGGGAGTGACAAGGTTGACGCGCTCGGGACTGTCAATGACAGAGTGGCGGTTTGCCGGGACTCGGCCGCCATGGACACAAGGCGATTGGGAGAACGAGTTCACAAAGTACCGCGCATCACCAGAGTTTCAGCGCGTGAACCCCTCTATGACCCTAAATGAGTTCAAGTTTATCTACTGGATGGAGTATGCGCATCGCATGTGGGGGCGTGCCCTCGGGGTCGCCTTCATCATACCCTTCAGCTACTTTACATATAAGCGCTACCTCACTCCTGCTCTTATGACCCGCCTTGGCATGCTATTTGCGTTGGGTGGTGGCCAAGGCTTGATTGGCTGGTGGATGGTCAAGTCTGGCTTAGAAGCCCCACCTTCGCCAACAGATATTCCCCGCGTGAGCCCCTACCGACTCGCCATGCATCTGGGAACAGCCTTTGCTATATATTCCACCCTATTCTGGACAGCTCTGACAGTGTCGAGGCCCGCACCAGTGTCATCAGCTCTGTCATCCTTGTCATCGCTGCTGTCACTCAGAAAGCGAGTGCACCCGCTAGCAGCGCTCATCGGCATCACAGCGATGTCGGGGGCGTTTGTTGCTGGCAATGATGCCGGGCACGCTTACAACACCTTCCCGCTGATGAATGGTCGTCTTGTCCCGGAGAGTATTCTGGAGCTGCACCCCACCATCAAGAACTTCTTTGAGAACACAGCCACAGTGCAGTTTGATCATCGCGTGCTCGCGCTCACAACACTCGGGGCAACTTTGGCAATGTGGGCGTACGCACGGAGGCTGCAACCCGCACTCCCTTCCAATGTTGTCAACCTCACCAACTTGCTCGCTGCCACCGCTGTTGCACAAGTCACACTCGGAGTGGCGACATTGCTGAACCATGTACCCGTGAGCCTCGGCTCTGCCCACCAAGCGGGCGCTCTCACGCTCTTCACAGTGGTGTTGGCGCTTCTGCACGCTCTGCGCAAGCCTCACACTGCTGCATTCGCTGCCAAGCAAGCTGTCAAGCTGGCGCATGCTTGACGCAGTTTTGTTGGTAGGCATTGCAAACATGTTGATCAGCTGCAAGTCTAGTAGTGTAAGCAAGGCTGCGGAGTTCTGGCAGGCGTAGTGAGTATGGTGTGGAAGATGACGTTGGCAATGATTGTTGCTTTAGCTAGTAGACCTGTAGACCGCGTTAACAGCTACAATTGGCTGTGTACTTAACAATGAAGTCGCAAGACAATGCCTGTGTAGTCTGCCACCTACAGCGACATGTTGTTAGTCATGCAGCTAGGTCTGACAGGTCATGCAGGGTATCCGTCACTACTTTAGTCTGATGGGCAGTTCTGTGGCAGTCCCCCCAGCTAGTACCGCTTGTGATTTTTGCAATGCCCTCAGCTTGTTGCCTTCTCAAGTGCATCAGTGTACGAGTCTGTGTGTGAGCCCAGGTACACATCAATGTAAACAGCACCCGGGCCACCTTCAGACTATGCACAAAATTGATACCAATGCTTCCAACAGCAGAAGTTACAAACCCAACTATACAATGACAGGCGAGCACAGTACAAGCTTCCATCACGTGTCTTCAACAGGTTTGGCGTGTTTGGGCTGTTCAACGCACGCATCGCCCTCAAACATCTGCTCGCCGTCTTCACATCTCCTCACCCTCCTCGCCTCCACATCCCCACCGCCATCCTCGACCTTGGTGCCGCCCTTGTAGGGGCGGCACTTGTGCGTGTCGGCATGCTGGCAACCGCAGTTCCAGTTGAGGGCGGGATTGCTGTCGCTGTAGGTGCACATGGTAAGGTGACCATTGGACTCATGGGCGAGTTGGGTGAGAAGCTGCTCCTCGCAGGCGAAGCAGTGGACGTCGTCGCCGACCTTCCGCGCGCCGAGGCCGGAGTAGTAGTGGTACTTGAAGCGAGTGGACACGCCGTAGACGGTGACGTTGCGGCAGAGGTGGAGGAGAAGGTAGGCCGCGACGTAGCCGCTGCTCGGCACGTTGAGCCCAACATACGGGCCGAAGCCGCTCGCGCATAACCGCGCCCTGTACGTTGCCAGCAGCGCCGCCCCCATGCTCGTCGCACGCGTGCTCAACCGCGCCACGCGCACGTTGGGGTGCGCCGTGTCAGCCCTCCTCGCCGTCTTCAGGCTGGCATATTCGTCGTCGCTCGCCCGCGTGGACACCAACGTGAGCGTGTCGTTGCTGTCGTTGAGGTTGTTGTCAACCACATTGGTTCCGTCCCCAAGCATGGCTTCGAATGCAGTCCTGCCAGCCAGCGAGCGTGTCCACAACCGGTTAAGCAGCCTGGCAGTGGTCTTCTTCCCAACATGGTTGGCATATACGCCACCTGCGGGGGCCACGTTGAGCCGCACCACGATGTCATGCGAGTCGATGGCGGCCCCCAACCGCGTCATTCGCAGCACGCCGCCATTGCCTATCACGGCACAGCTGTCCACCATGCTACCGCCGCCATCACTTAACGAAGAGGAGGAGGAGGACACCGTTGCTGATGAGGACGGCAACAGAGGCGGCCAGCTGCCAGATGAGAGAAAGTCCTTCTTGGTAAGTTTGCTCACGCGCAGGGGGAGGCCGGCCAGGTCCGGGAGGGAGGAGGCAGGAGAGTGAGACACGTGGCATTTGCGGTACTGCTCAGGAAGGCGCTGCTGGACGCTGCGGCGGCCGAACCAGGCCCGGCCGGCGGCCACCAGGGCAGCGTCGCCAGTAAAGCCCGCCTCCAGAGCCTCCCTGTCGGTGAGCAGCTGCACGGCGTCTCCGACGTCATCTTGAGGCTGCAGGAGTTGCCGCCGCTGCTGCAGGCCGCCGCCCACGTCGCCCGTCTCCCCCTCCGCCCTGGGATCTCTGCTGTGGGCCGCCTGAGTAAGGGCGTGGAAGCGCTGGGCGCCGATGGAGGCGCCGCAGACGCTCAGAAGGGCGAGCAGCGCGGCGATGACGCGCACACCGCCAGCATTGCGCCCGCTTCCACCGCCGCTGTTACCACCAGCGTGGCGGGCCATCCTCGCCGCCGCCGCCGCCACCGGCGTCCACGTGGACGCCCACGAGAAAGCCGCTGGTGGTTGTGGGGACTTGCGTCACGTGACCGCTGAAGTAACACTCATGACATGATTCTCATGTTGCATGGTCACTACAGTACCGGGTAAGTGCCAGCCTGCAATTGGCAGCCTGCAACCCGGAAGCATGCAACATGGGCCATGATGCGGGTACCGGTAGCTTTTACCATGGTGTGTCTTGGCATGCACTTTATACACGCTGATTGATGGTCCCAACAATTGTGTTCAGCAAATAATATGATAACTCACATCTGACGACTTGTAAGCGCATGTTGTTGTGAAATGAAGGCAAGTTACATGTGAACATGACAAACCACATGTCAGAAATCAAGCAAACAATCACAACAAAAATACTTGTATTGCATTTAATGGACTCGATATATATTATGAAATTTGGGTAATCCATTGAAGCCTGCACCCGTGCGTAGTTGTGTCGAGTGATACTTGCCGCTGTAATGCATCATGCGTGGGTTGATCAATAATAACTTCATGTCACATGTGCATTTTGTTGTTTGTTTGGGGTTCATCTGCAACCATTCGCACACTCTTCATAACATAAATAGAAGTTGGTTAAATTGTTAATTAATCATTAAGGTGTTACTCAACTATAAGTACAAGCTTCAACTGGGAAGGCACCAACGAAGATCGATTCACCATGAACCTTTCGGAACACGCTTTAATTAAGAGAAAGGGAAGTGTGCACACATCACTCGCACACATGCTTCAGTCACAGGGACCAAGGCTATCCAACACATATAAAAACTGTAACGTTGTTATGGCATGCGCAAACCGCTACTTACGATCAACACATGCGATGCAAATGTCAATTGTTTAAAAACTGCGCGCGTATATTTAGCGTTGTATTAACTTCTCAACATTGAAACAAACAAGCATAGCTGTATCATCATATACTGTCGTTCACATCAGCTACATAATAATGCAATGGATGCAATGAAGGCTATGTAGTGCATGCATGGTGCATGTAACAGTCATATTTTGAAGTGTGCACCATCATGATAGCATGTAGACCTCTTGTTGAAGGCTCGTAAAGTTAACTTTTTGCCAAATATAAGCAGTTTCAACGACAAGGTTTTAAACCTTGTCGTTACATTGTGAGTAGGCTGGTGTGCGATCAATTATCACAACATTTTATATAATCATAATGCATATACACATCCATATCATATTATACATGTATACACATGCAAACAACCTAATAAGACAGTATAATGTACACTATGCATTGCCTTTTCAATGCACTTGCACTTTTCAAAACAATATACGCACGATACGTAATTGTAACTATGCTCGTAACGATGCTGGCGCAGTAAAAATGCTCATCTTTAGATTGAAAATCCAAGTTTATTGTAGTTTTATTTGCTAGAATGTTGCAAAAGTTGACATCTCGCGCCCGTTAATGCACAACAACCTAATACAAAAATAAGCATCCATTGTTACGGCAGCCAGGGAGGCTGGGCGTAATACATAAGAATGAGAATAGTCATACATCCCACCATGGTCTTTTATGGCTAAGATGGCCGGACCCTTGTCGTAACAATTGGTATCGGAGCCGACAACCTAAAGGTCGTGGGCTCGACTCCCAAGGGGGATAGAGCGGCGATTTTTCGGTTGGCAAAAGTTCTAAGGAAAGTGCACCGCGACCTTGGGAAAGTCGCGGTGGGACCCGCGGCCTTGGGCAAGTCGCAGGTCGGAAGGAACGAAAAGGGACGGCAAAGAACGCGATCTAGAACGGTCGCTCGAACAGAACGTTCGAGAGACCGGCAGACAACGTTCTCAAGAACGAGAACGACCGCGCGGTGTTGACCCGCCGGTCGCAGAAACGACCGAACTGAATCCGGTCGAGATGGCTCGGTCGCCCACGGCGGGGCGGAGGGCTAAGAAAAAGAACCCTATAAGAAGTAGCCGAGGACGTGCTACATTCTAATGGGGGAGGTGTGTCACGGCAGCCAGGGAGGCTGGGCGTAATACATAAGAATGAATACATGAGAATAGTCATAAATCCCACCATGGTCTTTTATGGCTAAGATGGCCGGACCCTTGTCGTAACATCCATGCTGTTAAGATTACATTGCACTTACATTCACAAACATAATGGTGATCTCAATTAACAAACACGTGTGTGTTGTTAAAAACCTGGTAGGGCTGGGGCGGAACTCAGGTTTAAGCATGACCGAACGAACAAAGAACAAGACCCTAAACAATATTGGTATTTTAAGGTTCATATAACCTTCCTTTGTTCTTGAAGAACGAAAGATGCAGAATTTAGCAGTGACACGGAACTGACATTTTATTAACGAACAAAAATATGAACAAGATTCTTTAATGTGCATACAATACATAAAAAGGTACATATTTATGCGCATGACCACATTCATCAAGCAGCACGAAGCTTTATGTAATTGATTATATATATATATTGTTTTCAACATCATATATATAACAGCGTGTATTTAACAATAGAGTGACAACTAGTCACATTGCGTCACGTGTCACACATAATCACGATGCATTGCGGCATGATTATACGTAATATTGCATGGCTGTGTAAGGTTCGTTCCTTGTATACGCCATGCATGCAGAACGAACAAAGAACGTTCCTTGTTCGTTCTTTAGCATAGAACATAATTGTTATGTCGCAGCACTTGTTACAAAAGCTAGATATAAGATATGTAAAAGATGGGTTTGCTTTTACCTTTCCGAAAATGTAACAACATTAACAGTTTATAAGCACGGCGTACCATAATTGTGAAAAAATGGTCCATCAATTGTTGTTAATTATGGTCACGATGGTTCACGCGCAATTAGTATACCAGACTTACCTTTCAAGGTCCAATGAAATCGAAAATACACGGACAAGCGTTATACACACGACATCTAGCGCATCACTCCAAGCAAACTGGTAACCTTGTCACAAATGGGTTAATACGCTTTATGCCACATTTTCTGCGTAAGGTTGCGTATGAAGACGCCAAGCTTGCTTTGAAGCTATGGCATATGCATATGCGTCCAATCTCTCGTAACGAGCTGAGATCGCTGCTGCGGATGTTAGCGTGTTAGATAAAGGAAAAGTGGAAGACCTCATACATAAAAGTGATGTGTTTGAGACGTAATGTAACCCAAATGTCATCTTGGCTGAAGTTCCCTTATATGAAAAGAAAAACCTGTAACTTATACAGCTCATCCTGTAACTACTCATACATCTCATCCTGTAACTTATACATCTCTTTTTAAACATATGTTTACAAAGAATATAAGTTATACGTTTCTTTTTTAAAGAAATGCATAGGTACGTGGTGATCAGTTGTAAGCATTGACTATCTTTTAAAATATGCTTCATGCTTATTATGGTATTTGGTTAGCTCAAAGACATGCATGGTGGAAAACTGTAATGAGAATAAGTTATCATTACCATTTGGAGAAGTATCGTCAGCTGTACCTTGAGTAAGCGACTATTGCAGCATTGCATCATCTCGCTTCGCATCTCAAATTATATGCAACAACTTGCTTCTAATGGACGAAAATGCAACGTCAAAAAGTGTGACAACCTTACCGCGAGACTCTAACTTCGGAAGACAAGCCCAAGTGCAAAAAGCACATGAGCCCAGCAAGATCGTGTTGAACGCAAGGTTGTGGAGGGACAATTTTTGAGGGGGAGAATGGCCGTTGGTGCAAGACGTGCCTTGGATAGCAAACGTCTGGTCCCGCAGTAAGTGCGCTTTGAAATGCACATCGTATTCATTGTGCATCACAAGGGCAGTGTGATGAAGTGAAATATTGACTGAGATTGGAACCAGAGGACGCCCTATAGCTTGTCCACAGATTGCACCTCGACGGCAAGTGTAAACAAAAGGAGAGGAAAGTACCACTGCCCTCGCCGCTCCCGGCCTGGGAGATACTGCGAATGCATTTGACTATCCATGCTTAAAACGCATTGAAAAAGGGGTCCACATAAGGTGCTCTGGAGCGTGCTAGAGGTCTGAGTGGGCTCGGCTGAAGACATCAAAAAGCGAATGGAGAAGCTCCCCCTGGAATGGAAAGTAAGTAATTGCCTATTGCTAACAGTTTGAAGCTTTGAATTGAATATGACCTTATTTGCAGTGTGCATCAACAAACACATTCTGCAAAGCTCAACCTTGGGGGCCTGACGGACTTTTGGGTGGGTAATCATACCCATGTTAACAACGCTTAAGACATGCGTGACGACTCGTAGGCGCCTCGAAAGCGCAGCAGAAGCAGGCGTTTTCACATAAGAACCTGTACTCTTGCCTCGACAGCTTCAATATAAACCCTAATTAAACTCTTTGAACTTTGAACTTAACATGCTCGTAAACAGAAATACGTGCGAAGCGCTCTATCGAGTCAAGCCAATAATGTCGTATCATCGTGGTCTTATTAATTATTTGCGGACAACCTTGTAAAAGATACATACCGAGTTACATAAACCCTTGTGAATTACATATATACCTTTACACTCGTAAACTCGTAAAAACGCCTGTGCATGAGCGCGTACCACGCGCTCCATCATCGAACTCAAAGTCGTATTTATGTGGCTTTGTTGCTTGTTCATGCGTCATCACTTGTGAAATGCAACAATGGTTGGTGACCCTTCATGAAGCTTGCAAACTCGCTTTCGTGCCCCAACATCCATTAATTTATGAGTAAACCGATTAAGTTTTACAGTATTCGATGTTTACTTGCTTTACTTAACCCTGCTCTGAGCGCTGACATTGCCTCAACTCACATTTGATCAACCCACATGCATGTAACAATGGCTTGCCGTGCCGATTGATGTTACACCTGGTAATTACAAAGTTGGCCCTAGGCAAGCAAACCCAATACCATAACTAACTACCATGCTGCTAAGCGCACTGCATGTTATGAGTGATTACGCCATTAATGCAAATGTACACTTGTGTCGTTTTGTATGCAATATGTTGTATGATAATATTAATGCTTGCCGCGGTATTACAATTGCATCACAAATGACGGTTGCTATAAAAGTTACATAAAGCATGTCGCACTTGGTGAGGCTCCAATGCAGGTCTCTGCTTAGAGCATGCAAGCCGGTACATATTAACCGCCAATGTTTAGAGCTTGGGAGATAACGTGTGTGTGTGTGTGTGTAATATAGTATGCAAGGACTGTGTGTGTTGTCATTGCGGAAGGGAATTGCACATGCAGGTCACAACACGCATGCAACACCTCATCACTCACTCACCTTAACGCTACATACATGACCACCGGGCCAAGCCATGCGCTCGCATGCCTACCTACCTTCTATTGTCCCCCTGTTGATCATGCATGCGGTGCACTTTGTACCTGCACATGCGCCGTGGCCAGCAACCAAGTTGCAGCAGCACAAACGATCAGCGATCGGCACTAGCAGCCAGGATAGCAGACGGAAGGACATGGACCCTCAACCTCCCTTTCCCACACCCTTGCCGCCGCCGCCGTCACTGTGCCGTCAACCTTGCCGCAACTGCGTCGCTTAAGATTGGAGTTACCATTACACCCACCGGAGCGCAGTATGCATCCCAACACACGGCATGTTGCACTTTATTAGCCGACAGGTCGCTCTGTGTATGTGCGCACGCGCACGTGCCTGCATGCGTGCATGCGCGTGCGTGCGTGTGTGCGGGGCGCGTGTGGTCATTATTTTCAAGCGGTAGGAGATTATGCACATGCAAGCATGCATGCATGCTGTGTTGTCGTCTGTGCTGAGCGTGGACACTACCAAACCATTTCTGTGTATGCTGCCAATGCAACCTCCATTACAGTATTGTGCCATACTCAGTCTAGGTCTGCGCCAATATCCTTCAGCATGTATGTCAAACTCAACGCAACGCAACCTTGATTGCACTATTGTGCAATACTCAGTCTAGGTCTGCGCCAACATCTTTCAGCGTGTATGTCAGACTCATGCATGCTGGTCTTATACGCAACATGCTAAGCAGACGTGCAAAGTTTGTAGTTCACATATGAAGGGTTCAAAAGGACATAAAATACCCATGATTACACGGTATACAACATAGCAAAGAGAAATACACAACCTGCAACTGGATACGAACCAGTATGCAGACATGTTGCGCGAGCGCTTTGAAGCATCAAGGCAAAACCCCACTCAATCCGCCACCATACGGCTGAGCGATTGTATGAGCTGGCGCAGATGACGATTGGTTTTTGGATCACCTGTCACACCGCTCATGTCCTTGCTAATGCTCTGATACAAGACACACAAATGTTAACACCATCATTAGAACCTGAAGCCACACAAGCAAGAGTAGCTGCGTACCTCGATATGCTTCAGTGTCTTGGTCAGTGTTGTGACAGACTCGCGGAGACGTTCGGCGTTGTCGTCGGTAAGCACTGCCTTGTTCAGCCGCTGAATATCCCTTGCTGCATTTGTTGCAACCTCTGTGAGGGCCTCCAGTCGAGTAAACAACTCGCCATTGCGCAGCTCTCGTAACAAGGGAGCCACCTGAACATGGAATATAGTTAGCTAACATGTTGGTGCATTCCTTAACCTAACATATTATCAATCAGCGGGTACACATATCATTCCCTATGGTGTAAACAAGTGTAACAACACCAGATCCCACAAACCAGCATACCTCTGCAGCAACAGCCTCCGCTTGGACTAGCAGAGGCCGTGCGCTTTCAATGGCTTCGCTGGCTGTTTGAGCTGCTTTGAACACGTTGTCTAGGCCGTTGCGATCAATCTGATGGGCCAACTTGGTGCAGATGCTAACCAACTCGTCTAGACTGACGCCCTGCTCTCCCCGTATGCGCTCGCGATCACAAACAATCACGCCCTCTTCCTTGCAAGCAGGATCGAGCGGGTCCGCAATTTTGTCAACTGCCTTAGGGAGCGTGCAAGGTGTAATATCAATAAGCGTCTCCGCAATCAGCCCCGACTGGTTGACAACAACTTCAGAGCCTCGAGGAATGACAACAGCGGAGTCGCCTATCTCCACATGCACATCAATGCGATCCAGGCTGGGCCGAACCCCGACCACTGCACCAACATCAACACCGCGCACTCGGACGGGTGTCCCCACAGTGATGCCACACGCATTAGCAAACTCAATGATGGCCTGCATGCAAGCCACAATGTGAGTCAATAGCTCATGTAAGTTAGCAATTAACGTCAGTTGGCAAGCCACATTGTAAGCCGACAACCAATGTACGTTGACAGATGTAATAATCTGGCTTGCATGCAGGCAACCATGCAAGCCATATGTGTTGTTCAGAATGTGCTGCTGCATGTTTGTAAGTTGACAAACATGCAGCAGCATATTCTGAACAACACAACGGTGGCAATGACGAACAGCAGACAAGATTACTGCTGGAAACGAAGTGAATAATGCAAAAAAGCCCGCAGCATTAGCTACAGCATTGTCATTCATCAGGCATTGCATGTCCAACGCAGTGCATGTGCAAACCTGGTAAGAAGGATGCGCCCTGTTGCGGGAAAGGACTTTGCTGCCTTTGACCCATGAAGCTACAATGATACTAACAGCTACGCCTGCTGCCAGGAACAAGCCCACACCACCCTCCCAAACGGTCCTCCGCCCAAACCCGAAATTCCGCAGCGGCTGCACGATGCGCTTCCACAGCAATGCCGCGGCACTGCTGGTGCTACTTTCTGCGACGACACTGCTGCTGCTGCTCGCCCCTGCCCCGGCTGCCGCTGACGCCCCCACCTTCCCGCCCCTTGACGACGATGACCACCGCTGCTGCAGCCTTCTCCTTGCTCGCAGCCCCTGCGTACGGAGAATAGGCGGCAGCGGACGGAACTCTGACGCTGTCAACCACCACGGCCCTGATGAAGGAGGCGGCGGCGCCCCGGCCGCCGCCATGACGGCTTTGGGCCTAAACCCACACCCAACAACCGCCGCCGCTACCGCCGCCCGCCACGTGGCAAGCCATTGGCGCCTTTAGACTTAGGGTTGGGACCTTATTTCATTTCAAAACGCACAAAGCTTGTGCGCTTTCGCACTTGCTGTGCGTGTAAAGTTCCAGCAGCTGCCACGTCAAAAAGCGAGGCGGCGGCAGCGATAGTGTTAAGGTGGTTGCTGCGGCGCGGGTGGTTGTCGCTGTTGGCGGCGGCGGTGAGGTCGCTTGTGTAGACTTGGCGTCGAGCGGAGGCTTGTTGGGCGTCGGCGTCGCCGGGCATAGCAGCTGTTGAGGAGCAGCGGACAAAAGCGTCCCACACAGCGCCTGACCGGCAGGGCTCTAGGGTTTCTGGAAGGCTTGCGGCGGGTGGACAGGCGGGTGGTGCAGGAGGAGCAGAGCGGGGGCAGCAGGAGCCGTCAGGATGCCGAAGAATAAGGGAAAGGGAGGAAAGAACAGGCGGCGTGGTAAGAACGACAACGAGGAGAAGCGGGAGCTTGTGTTCAAGGAGGATGGGCAGGAGTACGCCCAGGTCATCCGCATGCTTGGCAACGGTCGCCTAGAAGCGCAGTGCATCGATGGCACAAAAAGGCTCTGTAACATAAGAGGAAAAATGCGGAAAAAGGTACGAGTTGTTCTGTTACCGCCTTGAGAATTCTCTTTATGCATGCAGATCTCATGATGCAAGCGTGTTACGGTCGTATGCCCAGTTTCAATGATCATGTGTGCTTTGAGTCTGGTGTTGGTCTGCGCTGTCCTGTGTCAGTTGTTCGGGTCGTGTTCACAACCTGATGTCTGTTTGAGAACACCCTGTCATAGTCAGTTACAAGAGAAGGCTGTTGGCTGGCCGAGTTGCAACTAACATTTTGCCTTGCTTCTGCAGGTGTGGGTGAACGCTGGTGACATCATATTGGTCGGACTCAGGGATTTCCAGGATGACAAGGCCGATGTCATTCTGAAGTACATGGCAGACGAGGCTCGGAGTTTGAAGGCTTATGGTGAGCTGCCAGAATCCATCCGTGTGAATGAAACGGATACCTTTGGTCCTGAGGAGGGAGAGAACGATGACTACTTCGACTTCGATGACATCAGCGAGATTTAGGCTGTACAAAGGCGTTGTGTATTTGGCGTGTTTTTGCGCTTCTGACGTTAGCTGCTAGCATCGCTCTTGTTTAGTAGGAAGATTTCTTAACATTCAGCCTGGACCATAGTGACTAGGTCAAAAAGTTGTGCAAGGTGAGTTATGCAGCCAGTGCTGCTGCCTGTTTCGACAAAGCAATTCAAGAAGTAATTGTGTCAGTCAGTTTTTTGAGTTGCACTGAGTAGTTGCTGATAGACGTTGGCAGGTGGAAGTGTGCGGAGTCATGGACAAGTGTAAACTTGTGGCATGCATATCATGCAGTGTATGTGCATATGGTGTATGAGTTGCATGTGTTGTGCACATGTTGACATAGAGAAGGGCAGCTGCTATGCGTATAATTGTACTGGTTCAAGCCAACTATCAGTATGGCGTGGAATAAGCATACGGCTATGATTCACAGCATGCGCATGGACAATGGCTAGATTCACGGCATGCCCGAAATTGTAACAACTAGGACTGTAGCATATGCACGAACTCCATATACATATGTATTCAAAGGTAGTGCATGTACATGGGTCGGATAGCGCATAATGTTAACAACATATAATAGTGGTGCAACATGGTGGGGTCTCGTTGTGTTGCAACACATTGACAACTGATACGCATGTATGCATGGGGTATAGGATGTCAAGAGTATACTTCATAGTCATTGAAGGTTACACACACATTCTCAATGTGCAAACACGCAGCATACAGAGGCACAACAAGGCAAACAAACAATAACAAAAAATAATTACACCTGGGGCCTTCACCTACTCTACACCACACAAAGTGCACTATGTGCTATGCAAGTGTGATGCAGCAGTAGCCGAGAATGACTTAACCAATCTGTGAATTAGTGTCAAGAGGCGATGGATGCGTGCCCAACGAGGAGGTCTAGTGTAGTGTTGCATAGTGCATCACGTGTGAACTAGCAGCGTGTATTAACCTGAGGGTGGTGTGTACTAACATCATAGAGGTTGCTCCATACCAACATTTCTGCATGCTTGTCTGTGTGCTGCTATTTGCCTTATGCATGCAGATAGCTGCCTTGCGCATATCCTATACATACACAATCTATTTATGACATTTGTGGCAAAGGTTGCCAAGTTTTTGCATTATACAAGATATAGATACACATCTTCAATTTCATGTTTTATAATTTTACTATAGGTACAATCCCAATGTTCATCCTTAGCTTAAAGCAAGACTCCACTCTCTCTTTCACGCGCGCATAATTCTCTCGTTTTGATATTGGTCACATGACTGTACATAACATACAATGCTATTGAAGCAACAATAAATTGTTTCAACCATCCCAAAAATATTGTGGAACGTCATGTCAACAATCAGCCACACGATGGCATGTATACAAAAAGGATAAAAACATTCATGTCCATGCGCTTTTTATATGTGATACCAACAACTCCACAGGAGTCCACATGGCTTTATTGACATGGCTTGTGTGAATAACGAGGTCGCAAATGCAACATGATGTGGTATAAACCGTGCTAACATCTGTTAAAACCACAATGTTGCTCTACTCTACGTGTGATAGAGCTTCAATAGCTACTTTGTTGTGCAAGCGTTATTTTACGGAAGGTTTTGCAAAGCAGATGTAAGCCTTGCATTTCGGCCATTCGTCTCGGCTTGTGGCTCAACTTTCCATCATCGTTATGCAAGTATGAACTTGCCTCCATACATTGCGTTCGTACCGTATTGTGTACAGTCC
Organism: Chlorokybus atmophyticus; assembly: GCA_009103225.1. Lineage (NCBI taxonomy): Eukaryota > Viridiplantae > Streptophyta > Chlorokybophyceae > Chlorokybales > Chlorokybaceae > Chlorokybus > Chlorokybus atmophyticus. The sequence goes on along the minus strand of RHPI01001428.1, from coordinate 241,916 downwards.
TAAGCTTTGTTGGTCCAACTTGGACCAGCCTTGGCAAAGTTGGGGCCAACCATTGGCCCTTGAATGGCATTGCGATTTGTTGGGCCACCTGAACGGTCCATCTGGTAATATACATCATGCACTGCAAAAGTTAGGTGGGGGTCCATGTCGCTCCTTCGTATTCCCAGCGCCGGGCGCGCCGTGAGTCGAATGAATCAGGAGTCGTGAATCACGCTGGAAACCGAAGCGAAGCGAACCCTAAACCCCTGAGAGAATTCCATTCACCGGCGGCGGAGTGAAAGGGGTCCTCGCTGGCTGCTTTGGGGAGGTCGGTCGAAGACGAGCAGCAGCAACAGCTGCAGCGGCGGCAGTGGTGGCGGTGGCCGTGCGCAGCACCATGGAGGCGACATGGGCGCTGATGGGGCGCATAGCAGCGAACGAGCTGTCGGCTGCCTTCCAGAGGATAGGGCAGCAGCTGGAGCTGCTCATTCCGGGTGAAGCGGCCACGCCGGCTAATGAGGAAGGTGTGCGGCTGTGTGTGTGTTGTATGCATGTGGGTATGTGCGTGCGTTTGTGTTGCTGCTGTCATGACTATGCGTGTATGCCTAGTATCGCATATTTGTGCATTTTGCATGCTTGTTGCTGCCCACTTTACTCCTGCTGTTTGACATGCGGCCCTGTTTGTTTCCTCAATTTACCCCTCTCAGGGCTCCGCTGGCTGCAGAACACATGCAGCGCGCTGGGCTCTCAACTCGGTGAGAAGTGTTCATGTCCTTGCCTGCTGCTGCCTAGCTTAGCATTGCATTCCACCTATTGCACAGCAAACATGCCTGCATGCCACCCACTTGCTACTCAGCATTTAGTGTTGAAGCGTTTGCCACAGCTAGCAACTAGAAGTATTCGCTTGGAATTGACAGCTTCATGACGCTGCCTTTGCATGTGTATCGTTGAACTCTGCAGCTGATGCCTCTGCGGGGAGGAAGCGGAAGGCTGGGGAGGACGCAGATGGTGAGCTGCATGCGGGTGCTGGGCCGGCTGCGGGAGGGAAGAAGGGCAAGAAGAAGGGCAAGGCGGGAGAGGACGGGGTGGAGAAGAAGCCGCGGCCGAGCCGGCTGCCGACAGAGTACAACAATTTTGTGAGGAAGGAGCTGCCGTCGTACCGCAGGTCTCATCCAGAGATGGCCATGCCGGAAGTGATGAAGCAGATCAGTCAGCTGTGGCGCAACCGAGACCAGAGCGTACCCATCGCTGAGCCCGTGCAGCAGGCGGCCGAGGTGCTTGGGGAGGAGGAGCTTGCGGACGATCTGGGCATTGCAGAGGACCCACTGGCACATGACACAGGCATCCCCGATGATACCACAGCTGCGCAGGATGATGTAAATGCGCCGTCGAGTGCGGGGGAAGATTTTGGCAAGAAGAAAAAGAGGAAGAAGAAGGGTGCTGATGATACCAGCATTGCGGCCGCTCCAGCTGCCTCTGCACCGGTGTTGCTGCCACAGGATGGCAACCCGCTCACTTCACCCGCTGCCGAACCAATGCCCACCATTCAGGACAAGAAGAGGAAGAAGAAACCTATGGTAGTTGAATGATCTTGCACGGTTGGTTTCAGCACCTAGTCCGTACTGGCTTGATTTGGTTGGTACGTACTCGCACCGTTGTGACCTTGCTTTCGCTGCACCTCTTAGTGCACCAGCCTTGGCGCTAGCTTCTTATTGCTCATATATCTGGCTATTGGTTGTTGTTGCCATTGTGTGTTACACCATTACACCATTGCACATTGATTGGCATGCAGAGTCTACGCCGCAGACATCCACTTCCTGGCGGATAACTCAATGTTGAGATTCATGTCATCAAGCCAAGCAAAAGTGTTCAACATACAATGGCATTGGCCAACCTTTGTGCTCAGTTCTCTTGACTGCTGTGGTTGTAGGGTTAAACCTGCTGTGCTTGGCGGCGACTGCTGCAAGGGTTAGCAGCATTGTTGGACAATCTTGCAATTTTGGGGCAGAGCTAGAGAAGTTGGAGTGGTTTTCGACAAGCTTTGGTTCACAGCACAGTTTCCAATGGTTCCAATGTCAAGCATGTATTGCGAATATGTCAACAGACCCGACCTGTTGATGTCTAGCAACAAAGCGAGCCCATATACATGTGGTAGGGCAGCAAAATCCCACCATTGCTTTCACGGCCGCAACACAGACATCGTGGTCATAGGGCACAGCATCACAACCGCACCATTCTTTGGCAAAACCACGACACTCCAGCATGTGGCCAGTGCTGATCAGCTTTGGACATACTCTTAGTGGGGTACTATACAAAGAATAATAAGCCAACGACCTTCACTGCTGTCATGGCCTGCATGAGCGTCCGGTTGATACCAGCGAGCGCCACACAGCTTGCGCGTAGCACCACTACAACCTTGGGGCTGCGCAGGAGAGTATGGTTAGTGCCACGCTTGGACTAAGAGCAACGATACAGCATGCAGTGAAACCAGATCTTGTGAGCGGCACTCACCCCCTCCGATTGTTGCTTCAGGAAGCCGCTCTATGGAGTATCTGTGCTGGTATATGTACATAATGGGCACTCCAGGTATCTGCAGAAGTTTGACCTTGACATGTAAGCTGACTGGTAACCAGTGCATTGGACTGCAAACGGCATGCACACAACCAATCACAAACCTTTCGTATCCTCCGTTTCAAATCGCGATCGCAGGTGGCAACAATGTAGCACTTGTGCTGCAGAAATGCCAGGTCAGCAGCTAGCACACGAGCACCTTAAGACACGCACAACTACTAGCAGCATCGCACAATTCTGTAACGTTTGCATGCTTACTTGCTGCACGCGCTGGACCAAGCAGTCATCAGCGTATGTACCCTTGTGAAGGCATGGCAACCGCTCAATTCGCTTGTCTTTGGCTTGCCTGCCCAGATCCAATACACAGTCAAGCACGAGGAGTCACTTGCGAAAAACCAATCTTCCAAATAAGGATGCATACCTTAGAGCGACGCGATACTTGTCTCCAAGCTTTTCAAGCTCAGCCATCACGCAGTCAGTGATGCACGGTGTGCCTGGTAAAGCAACTGGTGAACAGCAGACCTCAAGGCAACTTACAACATGCAACAACGCTGGACAGCATGCACTCACATTTGGCATAGAGACAATCCACCATAGCTTGCACGATGTCCAACTGCATAGCAAACTTGAGGTGAGCTACAAGGTCACGTAACAGTAGACATGAAAAGATCAATTGCTGTGTGCAGACAACCACTGCTGATGCCATAATAGTGCTGCTGCTGGCATCCGACCCTATGCTGGACATTTGTTGTGTTATTATCATGTGTTGTGCTCACAAGTACACCAAACCTGGCATTCACCCACGAAGAAGCTTTACACAACACCTGATGCCAATAGCACATAGATACACTGACATATTACAAGTTACAAGCAGACCTGTAACCTGACATGGGATTAATGCACATGCAAGCTGGAAGCACTGAAGCAAATACATGTTGCAAGAGTTAAGTGGAGTGGAATTGAGAAATGTTGCTGAACAGAAGGAGTGCCAAGACTGTATGCAACTGTTTACGAGTGGTGTGACTTCGTAACAACATCCACACGCGTACCTTATTTTTGACGGAGAAGTTAATGAAGTTGGTGTCCATGATCACCTGATATGGCGGTCCAAGAGCCGAGTTGTACTTGAAGAATAGCGCTGATGATACCTGCAGCGAACGCAAACTAGGTCACACTGTCTTGAGAGTCGAGGGAAAACAACCACTGCAAGCGCCATGCACCTGCTGCACGTGCCGAGGCTGCTCAGCATCTTTACTCTGAGGTTTCTCGTCTCCAGCTTTGCGCGGTACGAGCTGCTTTTTGTGGCTGTTACGAGCAAACACATGCAATTATTACTACCAGAATCCATGCTATCACCAAAAAAAAAAACAGAGCAACACAAAAATAAACCATAGAGCGGATGTAATAAAGCCGTGCACAGTCGGCAAGTAAAAAGTCACGCACTCCCTAAGCTCCTTGGGATTCAGCATGCGCTTCACTTCCGCAAACTTGCGTGTCTTCTTGGCCTTTCCCATGATGCAAGTGTAACCCTCCGAGACACCCAACACCCTTCAGATGCTCGCTACACAACCCTAGCTGCACTCACACCGCCCTCAGCAGGTAAGTCCACCACCTGCGTCCGCAGTACCGCCTACCCGACGGCACCGAGAGCGCCCCTCAAGACCCCTCTGCCTGAGTGCTTGTGTCTACAAAAGTTGCCTTGGCCTTCGTTCACTGCGCCCACTCCCGCACCTACGGCACTGACTGCCGCGGTTACCACCACCACCGCCGCCGCTGCCGCCGCCGCTGCTGCCTGCTTCGCTCCGCCTCGGTGCATGCTCCTACAACATGATTGATATCGTCAACCTGGACGAAATCGCGCTTCCTTGCTCGATGCGGGAGATATCCATGAGCTTTACTACTACTACTTCCTGCGTTTCGGACACAGCATGGACTGCTTGTAGGCGAGCATGGCGTCCACTGCGGCAGCGGCGCTCAGCGTCGGGGCGTCTGTGGGGGCATGCCTGGGCAGGCCAAGCTTATCAGGCTTGCGGTTGAAGCACGAGCGTAGTGTCAGAGGAGTGCCGGCCGGAGCACAGAAGTGCCCGAGGCCGCAGGCGCCCTCGGGTGGGCTGCATGCGGAAAGGTGGTGACCGTGGCCATGCAGCACATGAGCTCTTGTGTTTTGGACCTCGTTGAATGACTGTCTGTATCTTATGACACAGTCAAATTAAAGATTTGAGCGAAGCAGCTTTTAGTAGGAGACAGTTTTTGTCGCAGGCTGCCATTCTGGCAGCTGTCGCAGAGACAGCTGGGGGTGCTCTACCTGCTCGAGCAGCTGTTGCAGGTAGCCCATGTCACGATTGTTGGTTTCTTGTTTCCATGTATGTGGTGACATGCTGTCCGTGTGGGACAGACGCAACACTGAAAGAGTACGTAGACGAGTCGGACAAGTTTTCGTTGCTGGTGCCGGCAGGTACGTTGGCTCAGGATGATGCATGGTTGCATGACATACACTTGGCCAAACGTGCAACCAATAGCACGACTGTTGACGGCATGTTGTGGTCATTGCAAGTGCTTTGTTCTGGAAATATTTGCAGACGCTGGCATTGACAGACAGACAGCTGCATGTGTTCTCAATTTGCAAACTATTGTGAGCCTTTCACTGAACGCTTTGCTCTACAGGGTTTGCGTCTAGCTTCTCACGCATGCGGACGTAACATTGCTTACTTTTGTGTACAGATTGGGAGCAGGGGCAGGGTTTTGCTTCAGGTCAACGGCGGGTGCTGGCGTTTTACCCCCCGGGTGACATGGACACCAATAGTAAGTTGTCTGGGCTGTGTAGGTGGCCATTGTTTTGATGGTTCCAGTGATTGTGTCGGCTGCATGTTTCTTGGTATTCAACGCACTGGACGGTTGAAATTTCAGTCAGCTGAATTTGCTCACGGCTGCAGTAAACATCATTGTCACTGGGGTCGGCGCAGACTTCCAAAACATGGGCAGCTTTGGCACAGCGTATGGCTTTGGCTCTGCACTGGTGAGCACAAATCTTGTGTGACTACTGGTTCTGCGTGTTCCGACAGCTGAGCTACTCTTGGTACGATACGGCCGCATTGGCATGTGTCGTGACGGCTCCGGTCTTGACAGGTAGGTGGACTGGACCGCAGTTGGCGAAACAAATCGGAGCAGGCCGCAAAGTTAGTTGATGCCTTCCAATCTGGCGGTAATGGTCCTTTGCAGCGAATTGTTATGTCGTTCTCTGCCTGGGACATCAACCAATGCAAGTTGGCCGACAGGGATATATTATATCGAGTACACAGTTGCGCAGCCTGGCAAGTATTCCCGGCACTTTCAGTCCGCTGTGACCATAGGATTCAACGGCCGTTACAACCGTTTGTACACTGTCACGGGGCAGGTTTGTGAACTGAACAGACTGACTTAACAGACAAAGAACTCAAGCACTTTAACATGTGCATGGCTTGTGCATCTATCTCACCAGAAGTCATGCGCAGTATAAAGAGGAGGACAAGGAAAAGTACAGCCCACTGTTTGCTAAGGTTTGTTTTCACCAAAGGTGCGTGTTCTGCGGCCACAATGTCATACTGATCCTCTTCTCTGCAGCTTGTTGCGTCTTTCAAGTTGTAGGCGGGTGGTGCTCGCTTCGTAAGTGTAGGTTATTGTATACAACAGTTGCGTTGCTCTCATTGAGTGGAAGCCATATTCGAGGATTGCGATGGTGCTCTTGAGGTTCATACAGTCGTGACCTATTGTTCTTGCGTTGCACGCTTGCAATTCTGCAGTTGTGCATGCGCGGGTGGCATAGCCATGGACAATTCATCCCGACCACGACACTTCGGTATCAGAATGGTGGTGTCGCGCATGTTCTTACTGTAGCATACCATCTCTTGTACACTGTGCATCCGTGGTCAAATATCGATGAAGCTGAAGCCATACAGTCAGAATGGTGATGTCGCGCATGTTCTTACTGTGGCATACCATCTCTTGTACACTGTGCATCCGTGTTCAAATATCAATGAAGCTAAAGCCACACAAGCCTGCACACATACAAACAGCCTGATTGATTGGGGCTGGCCGACCATGTCAGCCGACATAGTAGTACGCATGTTGCGAGTCAAGCGGGATAGGTTGCGCAAGCAGTGCCCTAAGGCAGGTCTCAATGTTAGCGCCTAATGCTCAACACCACCTATACTGTCAAGCCGCGAGTGACCTTATTATAAAACAGGCTCAGCAAAGCCAACCCAAGCTTCCAACGCATACGCTTTTGCCAAAGCTGTGCCTCCGCCAGCAGCATTTGCAATTTGGCTGCGTCAGTGACTTCGTGCATTGCGCGCGTGGTGGCGGCGTTCATGCCGCCGTCGGCCGGGGTGCTGTTGGCGGCAGCGGCCACCACCGCTGCGTCTTCTGTCGCATTGTCTTCGGGTCCGACGCTCCTGGTGCGATCGCAAGCGTCCTCACGCTGTTGCGGCAGCTTGTCAGCGCGCCGGACTCTGCGCCAACTGCCGGCCCACCGCAGCAGCCACACCAGCTCAGCAGGCACGTGCATTGCAGCTAGGCTTGCAGTTCAGTAATGCGCATATCCAGCAGCAGGCCCAACACTGACAAACAGCGTGCACCATGTGTCCGCATGAAACGCAGTCGTTGCTGATCGGTCAGCAACTCACTCCTACTAAACTTACCCATGTGCTAGTCTTCACTGTGTTTGTCATGCTGACGCTTTCGTTATGCATGGATTAGTTTCACTGTAACACTTATAAATCGCTGAGTGAACACTGGCATTTAGTGAACTGTATGCATGATGCAGTGAAGCTATATGCTGGCTGTGCCGCTCTGGATGTTGCATTTAAGCCTTGCTGTGTTCTGCCAACTCCTTCACCAGCACGAAGTTGATTGGCATTGCACAACAGTGTTGTGTATGCATGAACCATCTTAAACAGTTATGCTTCACAGTGTCGTGCCATGGTAGTACCCCTCCCCCTGTCATGCCTGAACGAGTAGCAGTACTAGCTCCGTGGCTGAACGTGGCTTGCTGCATGCCTACGCGAAGCAAGCTTTTCTTCATTCAAATCTTTCGTAACATGACAAACCTTCAGGCTCTTCAGTTTGGCTAGTTGGACGCTTTACAATATCAACATTTCGTACCGGGCGCACATGTATACCATCCTGCGTCTCCGCTGGCCAAGTGCGGGCTCACTCTAGGCTTGCTCTGCCCGTAAGCTGATCTTATATGACTCATTCTTCGCTGTCCCGCACTCTTGCCATCAAGACTTATGCCATTCACAATCGCTTGGGCACACAGTTCCGAAAAGACGGTTTTGTTTGCATGCAGAGGCCGACCGTGCTTGATTGGTATATCTGTCGTGAGCTGATTGGGCCGCTTCTACTGGGAGTCGCTGCATTCACTGGGATCGCCTTGTCAATAGGTTGGTTGCTTGTGCACATGTGTTGAGCCAGGCTTGTGCATTAGCAGGCTTGACGTCATGCCTTGTGCACAGGCAGTGCCGCTGATGTCCTTAAGCTCGGGGCACGCGCAACCAACCAGTGGCAATGGCTTCTTGCCGCTGCCACAGCCGTTGCTTTGCGCACGCCGGTACAGACCATTGGTTTGTAGTTGACTTGTCTTGCAAGTCAACAAACAACTCATCCTCATGGACACCTGCAGCACTATATGGCGCTCGCACTACCAATGGCGTCCTTGCTGGCGCCGTTGCTGGCTTTTGGGCGGCTCAGCACTAATAATGAACTGCTTGGTGAGTCACATATGTGCTCCGTGCCGCATGCAGCGGCTGCCTGAACAACTGCACAGGCTATGTTGTGCATGGGGTTGCTGTGGCGTTAGTATTGCAGCTGTGCAGATCCTGGTGGAAATGGTTGTTGCACTTGTTGACAACTTGCTATGCACAACAGCCATGCAGACCAGCGGCGTCAGCCCACGTCGCATAGTTCTTCCCGCTGCATTCATCTTCTTACTTGCAACCTCTGCGCACTTCCTTTTTGGAGAGGCAAGACGCTTGCTGTACTTATGCTAGCAGTCAACTCGATGTAGATACCAATGCCTAGCATAATATCGCAATCGTGACAGGTACTGGCGCCACGCGCAAGCCAGTCATTGGAGGCAATGACAACAGTAGGCGTGCATCATCAGGCAGGTTGGAATGTAATGGTTACGGTGATGTGTTTACGGCTGCAGCATTGGTATCATGTCTTTCTGGCTTTGTTCATAGGTTGTCATGCCAGATCCAGTCCTCTACCTGCAATATAGGTACCTTCCAATTTCAGTCTAGCCATTTGCTCGCGGGTGCAAATCGAACAGCAACAGCGACCTGCCAGCTGGTTCAAATTTGAGTGCAATTGATGCGCAGGGAGGGCGGCAAAGGTTTGCGCAACATGTTCTACGCCGCTGGGTTTGACGGGCAAAACATGCTGGATGTGGCACTGGTGGAGATGGTAGGCAGCCACCATTTGCAAGTTGGGTGTAAACCGTGTGAGTCATGTCAGCAAGCTGGCTGTGGTTGCCGTCAGGGTGCCCACCAAACGAACATCGAAGTACCATCAATCTCGGGATACCTAATGCACTCTTCAACGTGCATCGAGTATCCCCTGTTGCTGCGTGTCTTTCTGCCACCTGTTCCACATAGTTGCACTCACCGATGTGTGCGAAGTTGAGCGACCTGTACATGGTGATGGTCACTAGCATGGATAGGCTGCCTGGACACTGGTGGTGAGAGTGACGGAACATGCAGCTCACCAATGTATAATACGCCAGGAGTCAAGTGCGCAATCGCCACAAGTGCCTCCAACTGCGAGTCGTAACAGAGGCGTCATGAGTGCACCGAAGCACCCCAACATAGCAGGTAACCTTACAGTTACTGACCGTATGCATGTTCACAGTCGCTGGGGATGTTGAGGGAGACAATACAATTGCAGTCTACTACCATACCATTGCGCTTGAGTGATCAAGCATTGTGGGAATGAATAGTCTGTTGCTCTGCAGACTTGACTGAGATCATGCGGCCTCACAGCATAGTAATGGCATCCTCAGCACAATGGAGCGAAGCAAGCAGTCACTGGATGTTCCAGAGTGGCTGCGTGTATGAGCTCGCGGCACGTGGTGCGGACCAGTCTGTTGCGCTGAGAGCATTGACACCGTTTGACACCTTGGGTGAGTGCATATTGGATGTTACTACGTACCCATGTGTGCGGAGGATTAAACAGGTGATTCCTTGTGCATGCGCAGCTGTCTCCAGCGTGGGACGCATACCCTTGGACCTTGCTACACGCAGCAAAGCAGAGTTTGACAGCTTGACTCTGCAAGAGGTAAGCTGGTATGCACGTTTCGTTGTACGTCTGCTGATGGAAGAGTGTCAGTTGTAAGCGAGACAGATTTCTCGACTGCAACTGCCAATGGGTCCTGTGTCTGCAGGTAAAACAGTTGGCCAACCTGCATTCAGCCAGCCATAACTTGAAGCAAGCGCGCCGAATATGGGTGAGTTCAGAACAATGCCGAGAGGACTTCACGTTGCCTCGATCAAGCCCATGTGATAGTGCATGCAGTGCTGATCTTGCTATTGAGTTGCAAGGTCAAGTACCATCAGCGAGTGGCACTGCCCTTTGCGTGTGCAGTGTTTGGCGCATTGGGAGCAAGCCTCAGCGTGGTGCTGCCGCCACACTTCCACAAGGTACAATGAAAGGTCGCTACCAAGCGCACATATTATCATATGCTGACAGTAGAGGCCATGTCAACCTGCAGGCGGGCGTCGCTGTAGCCCTGGCCATCATGTTTGCGTACTACGCGGCGTCTGTCGCAGGGTCTGTCTTGGGCCAGGTATGTGCTCAAGCATAGTCCTTGCTTAGAGGCGAAAAGTCCTGTAACAGTGCTGTTTGTGCACAGCTTGGCGCAGTATCTCCAGCAATTGCAGCCTGGCTGCCCAATGGTTGCGGCTGCATGGTTCTGCTGTTTTTGCTGCGCCGGTGATGCAGAAGGTGCTGGCGTATAAAGCCATAATCGAGCACGGTCAGCTTTGTGTAGCTGTAACATTGATTGCGCTTATAGCAAGAGGCACGCATAGATGTCTGAAAAGTGGCGCAGTTGTGATTCATGGCTGGTAGTTGCGCGATGCTGTTCAGCATCATGCAGTATGTACTATGCACTTATGGCATGCAATTACAATACATGCATGCAATTGTGGCAATTGCATGCATGTACTATGCACTTGCAAGCACATGCATGCAATTGCCACAATTGCTGACTGCTGCTGTGTTGCACTAATGATTTAGCTTGCTGCACCTTATCCCTCTCTGTGTGTCTCCTGTGTGTGCATATGGCCGAATTCCTATCTTGTGCACAATCATTGTAGATGAACCTTGATCAAGGATGTGCCCTCGCCCACAACGATTCACCAAGTTGCGACTGTGTTGTATGTGTCATATCACAAAGTGCATAGCCGCAGGGTGCACAAGAGATGGTGAGCTAAAATGAGCACATGTGTACAAAAGACGCAATGTGGCCATATTGACAAGAATTACGAGCATAGCACATGCATGTGCACAGAAATTGAGACATGCAATGTAACACTGTCGCCACAGATCTGTCGAGGCCATCGTCACGCATTCTTGCATGACATAAGCGCCATTACGGATGATGGCACACCAATGCAAAGAATTTGTTTTCTACGCCATCACTGTGTTAGTCGCAAGTAGTAACAAGCAGTCACTGATTACACTGTTCTCAGATTCTCCGGAGCATCACTATTCTGCACATGAACAGATGAACTGCTGCCGCAAACAGCGATGCCCGGCATCTACCAGCTTGCCACATATAAGTCTGCATGCTTGGATCTCCTTACCTGGCGTACTGTGCGCAGCTTTCCAACCAACACACACACAAGCGCACAGAACCCGGGTACAATTGCTGAATACAACAAAAGTGCGACCGTGAAGCCTTGCTAATGTAAACATTTTTGCCTCTACCGGTAAGACTTCTGGAAGCGAGCACGAGCACCACGACCACCAAACTTCTTGGGCTCGCAACGCCTGGGGTCAGCCACGAGAAGCGTGCGGTCGTATTGCAGCAGAATATCTTTGATGTCTTTTTTGGACTGCTCGTCAACGACTGAAGCACCACAACACAACAATAGATTAACACACGCCAGAATGCAAGATGCTCACGCATCTATGATCGCCATGGAGTGCACCCAACAATGACTCAACAAACTGCATGGCTCATACATTTCTGGTAGAACGCCACGAGGCCCTTCGCAATGGACTGCCGAATGGCTGCATAAGCATTACCGGTGTTAGACCCCACTCCTGTTCTGAAAACCCATACGTTGATGATAACAACACCTCGTAAGTCTCACCATAGATCTGAGAAGTGTGACCACCACCGTTTACGCGAATGCGGATGTCCACATCGCCAAACCTCTGCTTGCCCAGCAGCAGGATGGGCTCCATAGCCTTGTATCTCAATGTGTCGGGCTGCACAAGCTCAATTGGGCACCCTGCGGGGCATATGCTCATGAGCAACAGTGAAAAAAGCTCGCCGTTTAAAAACTACTCCTCCGCAACAAGGCAAGTGACTGCAAACATGCGCTGCTGTTAACACAGCTCTGCTAGCTATCTGCATTGTCCAGATAACTGTAATCAGCACTGAATCTGTCACAGTAACTCGTAGGGCAGATGGCAAATACGCTACTCCACTACAACATCAGCACGCACCGTTCCTAGCCAACGTAAGTGCATGCGCTCACCATTGATCTTAACCAGACCGCGCCCGCGCTTGACGTATGCGACGGCCACCGCCGTCTTCTTACGACCAAAGGTCTGAACCGACTGCACATACACAACCGCATTCACACATCAACAAGCCATCACACAAGCAATCAGCCAGCAACCAACCTCACAATCGCCCAGGCCACAGCAAGCCCACCCCGCCGCACACACTCCAACGACATACACCCGCCGCCATAGCGGCGGCAAAGACAACACCACAACCACTCACCTCCATAGCTGCAGCACCAGCCACGGACGCCGGTTGACGACGGTGACGACCCTGACCACACCGGCGGCGGCGGTGACGACGGCGGCCAGAAAGAGGACAATCAAATTGCCGCCCGCAGACCAAGAGCAAACGCGACCACGGATATCGGCGCAGTCAACGGTTAGATCACAAGCCCTGGTGAGATCGAACGACGCTCCTGCATTCTAGGGTTTAGATATTGTGAAATCGAAGCAGTCGGAGCGGCGTACGGGCGCTTGTGGCAGCGCCGCCGGCAGGGCTGCACTTAGGGTTGGGTTGGGCGCTCTGGACGGCCTCTTTGCCGCGGACGCCGCCGCCGCCGCCGGTTGGGGCGTAGGAGCAGGTGCGTTTGTGGGGCTTAACTGCGAATGCTGGCTTGTGGCTTTGTGTAGTCGTGGCGCTGTGCTTCTCATGGTTGGCCTGTGTTTGCTGCGGGGTTTGTATGTATGCGGGCTGGACCAGGGCTGGGTGGGGCCGAAGTTGCGTGGGCTGAACAGTTGTCGCTTAGGTTGTCGCTTAGGTTAAAATCCACCGGATTTCAATTTAGCTCGCCCTCAGTACCAATGTGCAGATCTGCTGGCTGCATGTTATGTAGGCGTTATGCTAGCAGTTCATGCAAGTTGCGGACTTTAGGGTTTGCGCAGGAAACAGTGCCCGCTTGAGCTGCTTCTACACTAGCATTTAAGCCTGTTTTACCTCAGATGATTTAGTCAAGTCACTGATCACTTACTGCAGAAGGTGATGTACGCGTTGTTTGTGTAGCAGGCGGTGACAGGTCACAATGGTGCGGCACAACAATGTCATCCCCAACCAGCATTTCAAGAAGAACTGGCAGGATTACGTGAGGACCTGGTTCAACCAGCCTGCGCGCAAGCTGAGGCGGAGAGTTGCCAGGCAAAAGAAGGCCGTTCGCGTTTTCCCCCGCCCCACTGCCGGTGCGCTGCGTCCGGTTGTGCATGGTCAGACCGTCAAGTACAACTCCAAGGTTCGGGCTGGACGCGGCTTCACACTGGAGGAGCTCAAGGTCAGTGTTGTTATAGATTTTTTTGGCGCCGTTTGTTTTCATTAGAAGCGTCAGGTTGGCTGACTGCGCTGTGGTAAATATGCAAGACTTCACCATGGCCCGCTATATGTGGCCAGTTCTGCGGGTAGCTTCATTGAAACCCAGGGTGCAACGGGCGCATGCTTATTTTATTTTAGGAAGCTATCAAATTGTTCAACAAATCAGTGGCATTGCACTACTGCATATGATGACACGACTTCAAGTCAACAGACGTCCATCGCAGCCACGTGCCCAGCACTACAATGCCATCATGAGCAAATGTCGCACTGGTATATACTAGCAGTCTGTCGCCAAATGGTTACCCATGACTTGGCTTTGTCTGATTGCGCGGTGTGGTTGGCGTTTCGTCAGTGCTGTGTAGTCAGCATCCGTTTTGCGCATGGCAGGAGGCAGGCATCCCCAGGAAGCTTGCACCAACCATTGGTATCGCTGTTGACCACCGCCGCAAGAACCGCTCGCTGGAAGGCCTGCAGGAGAATGTGCAGAGGTTGAAGGCTTACCGATCCAAGCTCATTGTGTTCCCACGACGCACCAACAAGCCGAAGGTAAGAGAGATTGTGGACATTGTTGGATGCAGGTTGCAAGTTATTGATTTGGCAGAATGCTGAGTGATTATTGTGTCACAGGCTGGTGACTCTGCTCCTGAGGAGCTGGCAACTGCCTCCCAGTTGACTGGCCCGCTGATGGCCGTCAAGACTGCCGCAGCCAAGGTGGAGCTGGTGACTATCACAGATGCCATGAAGGAGGCCTCAGCGTACGGCAAGATGCGCTTGGAGCGCATGAACGTGCGCCGTGCTGGCCAACGCGCGAAGAAGGCCAAGGAGGAGGCAGCTGAGGCTGAGAAGCCTTAGATTGCCTATATGCAGCGTGAACATTTGTAATTGAATTGCGGTTTCCTTGTGCTTTTGGTCCCCTGAGAGCGTGCCTTTTCTTTGGCAGTTTCAGCTTGCGGCATTGGTGCATGCTGATTTTGCATATCCTGGCTCTAGCAGTGCAGGACTCCAATCTGCGTTGCACACCAGTGATTGTTGCTCACGCATGTAGATTATGCCACCAGTGTTCTGGACTGCACTGTTGTTTTGCTCACAAGGCAAGCAGTTCACGGCTCTGGTATCTTGCTTCCATACCAACGAATATGGTACATAATGGATATACGCCCTTGTTGTCACATGTTACGTTTGACATACCATGTGTATATGGAGTAGTTTGAACTGTGAATGTCGTGCTCACAATCAGCGACACCCTACTCTGTCATTGGGCAGTAGAGTCTCAGGTGGTATATCTGCCACAGAGGGAAAGCAAGTCGAGATTTGCATGAACTTTTGTTGCACAGCAACCTTACCAACTCTATGCGGATAACACGTGTAGAAAACATGTCCTTGTGTAGCACCAGCGTTGTGTATATATAGAGACTCGGGAATTTTCTGGTGGAGCTGGTTTTCATTCAAGGTGTGGGTATTGCGTCCAGAGCACCTGGTGCAAATGTCGCCTCAATCTCAGGGCAAGCTCAGGTACTTGAACTATGATTGTCAGCCTCAATTGCATGTGGAAGGGAATGTACATGCTGTGCTATACCCTACGCTATTCTTGCTGATCCCAAGTTGACTACAGTGTGGAGCGCGCATGCCTCCACATAGGCATGAGCGCTCACACAGGTGCATGGTTGAATTTCATGCATGTACTTGCTGTCGTCAACACCCCATGCATGCGGCATACTATCTCTTGTACACGCGGATGCGCATGCAAGCTCGAGCAGGTGTACAGTTGACATGTCCTCTGAGTGCACAGGCACAAGCCCTCCACCCCAGATACAATCGGCCTACAATGCCAACAGCAACAGATTGCTGCATTCTTCTGTGATCCTTAGCACTCTAACATACAAAATTTGTTTGTACTCCAAGATACCAAACATCTACTTCAGCAAAGAATACTGCCTATATTTCCGATGACACGCTAGAACCCAACGCGTGTCAGCCCGAACACCTGCCGCGTCTGCTCGGGGAGGGCGTTGTCGCCGACAAACGCTTCAACAACCCACAGCTGACCCTTGCTGTTGACTGCGCTTGCAGTCGCCTGACCAGGTTCAAACCCGACGAGCTCGTATGAGGCCACGCGACGAGCGGTGTCCCACCCGTCCGCGGACTCCAACACAACCACAAGCTGTGGAGGGAGTGTGAAAGTGCGAGTGAGACACTGAGTGCCTGCACGCGTGCGCATGTATGCCTGCAACTGCGCACTTGCCAGTGCGTGCGTGCGTGCGCGCACGCATGCGCATGTGTGCATATCTGTGAGTGCATTGTATGTATACACAATATGCTTGCGTCGGTGGGTGCATTGCGTCCTTACCTGATTCTGAGATTGCACGGCAACCAGCTGGCCATCCACAAACCGAATGCCGTCTGGCCCCTCCAGTGGTGGAGTGATGCTGATTGGGGTCACTTGCTTATCACTAAGGCGAATCTGTCAGCAACAAAGCACTCCATCAGCATCTATTGCAACAACAGCATGATGCATGAACAACAGCTAGACCCCCGCTGACCTTCACTGCACTGCTTTTGGCCGCATTGCCCACGATGATGCTACCGTCGTAATACTCAATTCCATTAGCTCCAAAGATGGGCAATCCCCCGAGTGTTTCCTGGTCCACCACAAACACCTCGGCGTCATTGCCGTCCTTACCCACGCGCCAGATGAGTCCGCCGACCGTGTCGGTGACGTACGAGGCGCCGTCGGGGGCCACCACCACGTCGTTGACGGCGTGGAGACCGACCTTCTGATCTTCGCTTAAAGTAGTACGCAAGTCAACAGACCACAAGAAACGCCTGGTCTTCAGGTCAAAAGCAGCAAGGCCGGTGTAAACGCCAACTTTGAGCACAAACTCCAGCTGCAGAAAGGGTTGCATTGGGTTGGTGAGAAGTATCATCTCACATGCATGTGTCCTCACCCTCTTTAACTCACTGATGGGCCGGTTGTGTTGGCGGTGGTGACTATGAGGCGGTTGTAATAGGTGTCCAGCTGGATGCCGAAGCTGCCCGTGGCGCCCGCCTTCACCAGGTGATCAGGGAAGCGAGCCCACACCTTCACCGCACCCGTCCTCGGGTTCACCTGTTTGTTCACCACGCATGCACTCAGCAATGCCAGCTGTAAACAACACAATGCTGCCAAGTGACAGCAACACCGTGTGATGTGTGACACACCACACAGAAGAACATTCGCGTGCACAAGTATTGCACGCGCATGCACATAATCACAGCACAACCACCCGCCACACAAATAGACATGCACGCGCATGTGCACGCATGCACATACTCCAAACATACTCCACACATACCCGCAACACCAGGCATGTCTCACCTGGTAGATTGCTGGTGTTCGCACTGATCCCACAATCCACCGTCCTCTGCATCTGTCCCACTCCACCGACTCCGGGTACAGGCGCGGGTAGTCGATGGTGACCTGGCGCCTGTGCGCGGGGACGGAGTAGTTGCCGCAAGTGTCGTGGGCGGCGGTGAGGGACGAGGACGCTAGCAATGCCGAGAGGGACATGCACAGCAGCATGCACAGAGAGAAGCTCGCCATGGTTACGGTCACAGTACCTCCGCCAAATGTGGCAGACTGCGTGCTACTCTTGCTTTGTGGATGTGAGTGCTAAGAGTGTTGGCCAACCTACACACAGCTACTACTGCTGGTCAGTAACTGATACACTATGCCAAGCAAGGCGGCATTGTTGACTGCTTCTTCAGTGCACACACAACGTCAGACAACAGCTTGCCCGTACGTAAGCAACTGACCGATACACGTACTGCACGTTGATAGGCCTGGTCCGGTCCGGACAGCGAGGAAATGAGAGAGAATCTGAACCCACCAGACAAAAAGGTTCATGAGCGTTTGTCACCATGGTTGCATGCTTTTACCAGTGTGATGAGCGAATTGAGTCGGTTCAACCCAACCACATCTTCCAAAAGGGGCCTCTGGTGATGCGATGCATGGCATCATTGAAACAGACCGGCTGTACCGGGCCTTTTCGGGGAGTTTTCAGGGGGCTGCAGGCAGGCATATGCTGCCAATGAATCAGCACGGTCCATGATGACGATGCGGGACCGTGCTATCAACGATCACGCTGTGTGCTCATTGAAGCGGACCGCATCAGCTTCGATGAAATTGATGGTCTTGAACTTGTGCTTGTCCAACTTCAAATTGGACCCTGTCAGCGAACCGCATGCATGCGCTTCCGCTGATAAAGGTTTCATACTATCTTCTGTCTGGTACTTAAAAAAGCAAGACATGGCAAATTGATATGATGTCATGGACACATATCAAGTTGTGCCATTTATGATAGCCAGTGTGTATATTCATGGCACCACCATTGCACTAAATCTCAACAGAAGCTGAAGGTAGTTTCAATCGAGTATCGATGGGGAACAACTTTTGTAATATCGAAAATATAGTATGTGCCAAACCCATATGAGTTTTGCATGTAATATATCTTAAAATTCAGATATATTATATATGCACATGATTGATCATGAATAAACATGGCCATTTAGGTTACTCATGATTAATCACAATAAATTATGAAGAGCAGTAACAGTAAAAGAACTTTGATGATTGCCAACGTGTCCACAATTAATACATGATGATGTCATGCCTTAGTTGTGGACGACGATAGCGTAGACTTGGTGAATTTGAGATGCATATGCGTGTTTACCAGTATCAGGTTTTGCATGTTTTACAACCTTTTTAGATTCTCTTGTAGCATTATCAAACGATCCGGGCAATTAAATACCTACTTCGTATCAAGTACCTATATCATATACCATACCGCGGGAAATTATCCAGTGGAATTATAAACCACAATTTGTAAACTACAGTTCACAAACACTTCTCCAATTACATACAAGCTCGTACTTATTTAAAGAATTATTTGCATGCGCATGCAATATTCACTCATTTGTATAGCAGGCTAGCGTATACTAGCGTAAAACATACATTATTTACTCGAGTATCAAGCAATGTTTATTTAAGCACGCCCATCTTTCAGCACGTCATTTTAGTGGTACTTTTGTTGAGCAATAAATGCACTACCAATCATTCAACAACTTATGGTATTTAAAGCGATTGCTATTGGTTACACACAAGAATCATGACAGCGATTATGCAATGTTTGTTGGATACAATGGAGTGTATTCATTGCTTCAACATTCACCTCAATGTGATCATTGTGCACACTACCACAATCGAGAACTTCATAAACGTCATTCTCGCTTGTGGCAAGATAACTCTATACGTACTCCATACAATGCGACGACAGCACCTGCGCCACAAGCATGCACACGTAATGCATACCTGCACGCACTCGCTGAGTAGGAGAGGAAAGAGAGCATTTACAAGAGATACGCCAAACAGTACAGCCCAGCCAGCAATGCGCGGTCTCACACCCTAACATCCCCCGTCAAACAACAAACTAGCGGCATGTTCTTCATTGCCATTACACGCACGGAGCGCTTGCTGTGCAGCCCCTCTATCGAACCCGAGCGCCATCAATCTGGCAATCTTCTCATATTCCTGATTCGACGACGACGCTTGTTGTTGCTGTGGTTGTGTCGGCGGCGCGGACGGCACGTTGGGTATTGATGCTGGTGCGGGAGCGATCTGTCCTTGACTCGAGGCGGCAGCCTTCTGTGCATCGCTGGCGGGGTCCGGGATGTGGTTTCGGATGGACTTGGGGATCTCACCCTCGCCGAGGAATGGCACGACCACGCCGTCCCCGGACTGGATAATGAGGAGGTTCTGCTTAAGGTCGATGCTGCACTGGTGCTTCTTGAGCATGTCTAGACCAAAGAGGAACTCGGGCTGGTCGCCCTCGAGAACGGTGAAGGAGCAGGGGATGTGCAGACTGCCGATCTTCACTTGCGCCAGATGCACGCGCCCGACTATCTTGGATGTGCCCACCCCAACCGCGACACCCTGTGCAGCAACGACCAGAACGTTGATAATGTGCACCGCAGTTCGCGTGTGCTGAGAGTGCACGTGTGAGCATGCGCGCGAGTCTGTGCGCGTGTGTGGGAGAGAGAGTGTGTGTAACTGAGACTAGGAGTGAGTGTGTATGCATGTAACTGAGACTAGGAGTGAGCGTGCTTGCATGCACAGTCACTGCTGCGTGTGCACGTGTGCGTGCAGTGCCACCCGTCCGAAATACAATGTCCACATACTTGGAAGCGTTTATCCACCAGGCGCATGACGCCACACTTCTCAGCACACGTCTCGGACATGATGGTCATCTGGGCGCCTGAGTCCACAAACGCCTTGAGTGGGCGTCCGTTGACCTCGATGTCGACGTACAGCATGTGCACGGACGCAAACGCCTCGGGCGTGTGCTCGTACGCCGCCGATAAATTCTCCTCGATGTTCTGCTGCTGGATCTGCTGCTCTATCCGCCGCTGCGCCTCCACGTCGAAAGGGTCCGCCGTCAGAAGCTCACGTTCGAGCTGAGCACGCCGGTTACGCTGCTCGTGCGCAAGCCGCAACAGACGTTGCATCGAGTCCAAGTTGCCAGCTGTCACCGCATCCGCCAACTCTGGCGCATTCTGCACAAACAACACCCATGCGCACGGATGAGGATGATGATGGGTGTGTAGAACAACAATCCTCTTTTATGGATTTGTACCTGTCTTAGTTGGGCCATCAGCTGGGGCTGTGAGTGCAGAAACTGTTGGAAGGCGGCGGGGTTGACGGCAGAGCCGTCGGCATTGATGGCAGTGGGGTTATTCGCGGGCTGTTGAGAAGCTCTGTAGCCAAACAAACAAAGCCGCAGTGCGTAAGCACTGAAGGTCACAAGGCAAAACAACAGACACTGATGTAATGTCACGTATTGAATACTCTGAAGACTGAACTCGGTGTCATGTCAGAAGATACACACGGGTGGCATAACACAACTGCTCCAATCATGCCAGTTCACAAGGCTGCCGCACACTATGCGCATGAGATTCCTTGCATATCATGTTAAGGAATGCTGCACAGTCACATTGGTTCAAGCACATAGGCGGAAATAAGATTTCAGCATGCAGAAGCCTTCCTTCCCACAGCAACGGCCTTGTTCGCCTCACTCAACACCACACCTTCATGCTTGCTACGCCATGCAAGGTGAATGAAACAATTGCGTAAAAAAACATTTCTGCTCACTCACTGTTGCTGCTGCTGCTGCTGTCTGACGAGGAGTATGAGATCTCCTTCCCCGACGCCCGCCGCCGCCATCGTCGCGCCGTCCCTCACCTCCCTCCCGTTGAACACAAGCCGCTGCTGCGCCATAGGTATGTCCGTCTACGTGGGGGGCATGCCCGTTGAGTACGCCGTCCCAGATAACAACAACAACGACGACCACAATGACAAGGACAACCCACCTCCGCCTCCAGGATCGCCTTGACGTCGTCGGCGACAGTGCTGCCATCCACGTCAAGGGCCACCACGCGCTCATCATCCGCGACGCTCACCGTCACCCTCATGGTCGCTGACACAGTCACCCCTCCTTCCTGGAAGCAACGACGCCCTCCGCTGCCTACACCCCCGCCGACAACAAGTTGTTGTCAACAACACCAATATTGCCAACAACCATATCATTTGCACCTGCCAGTGGCGGCGTGTCCGGGACACGCATGATGCGAGACGTGTCCCACACACGCCGTCGGCTTCTGGATCGTTCCGGTTCGAGCAGCCTCCGGCGGATTGACGTGTCGGATCGGGATGTGAACCGGGCGCGTGCGGGGCTAGTCCGATCGGGGTCCGCACGGTGGTCACGTGATGACGGTGTCACTTGGTGCTTTAGGTCTACGTTGGATGATGTACAAAATCGCTGAGTTCTTGTTGTTGTCGTGCGGGAGACAACAACAAACAAGGATGTGATGGACGTCGTTCGCTAGGTAGATCTCTGGATTGATGAGGGTGGAGAACAAAACGTGCAGCTGATGATGTGCTCGCCCATCATTGCAGGTTGCTCACGCACGCATCCTTGCGCGCGCACGCGCACCCAGGCAGTACTTCAGCAGTTGTTGCTGGAGTAGCTTCTGCACTCCGAGAAGCAGCTTTGCCCCTTACACATGTGTATCCCCTTGAGTTGTTCAGTCACTGAGGTGTGCTCATAGTCGTCCTCTCTCCCAGGTTATTGTGAGCAGCATCAGGATATAGCATAGATAGACAGTGTGGCCACCATACCCTAGCCAGCTAGCCAGCCAGAGACCCCAAACACTTCAGCCCACGGGATGTCTGCCGCGGCGCCACTGCCCAGATCGGCCGGCAGCATCCTCAGTCTCCACTCCGGGGGGACGTACCCGACGAAGAGCGCCGGAGGGGGAATGGGAGGGAGACGGGCGTCTGCCGCGTTGGCGCACCAGCTCACGGCCATAGACCGACAGACTGCGGACGTGAGTAAGCACAGTGGCAGTGTTTGGACTCATGGTTTGGGTTAGGAGAGAAGTACTCGCATCCGTGGTACTGGCTAGTAACCGCTCATGCGCGGTTGCGATCCTATCCATGGTTATGGTTTTGATGATGGTCACCACATTGATACTATATGACTGAGGCTGTTGTGCTGCACTTGTGTTGACTACGTACATCTCTGAACTGGCACGTACTAGATGCACACTTGTGACTCATGACACATACTCACTCGGGCAAATTCACACTTGCAACAACACGCCACAACCACCCCCACAACACCGCCCCCAATATCTGCACCTCCCAGGTGTTGGAGCGTTGGCACGCCCCCCACGAGTTCGCCCGCATCGACCTCGTCTGCGCCGAACTTCTCCTCAAACCCCAACAGCACCCCTCCACCCGCCCCTCCTCCGCCACCCCCACCTCCGAATCCCCCGACTTCTGGGAGGCCTTGCAGTACATGCAGCGGGTGCGCGGCCTCGTGGACGCCGTGTGCGCCAAGCTGGGGAGGGCGGCGGGTGAGGGGGGAGGGGGAGACAGACC
>RHPI01001428.1:184157-213208 GCA_009103225.1 Chlorokybus atmophyticus | reverse complement strand
AGGGGGAGGGAGGGGGAGAGAGAGGGGGAGAGAGGGAGGGGGAGAGAGGGGGAGAGAGGGAGGGGGAGAGAGGAGGAGAGAGAGAGAGGGGGAGAGGGAGGGGGAGAGGGAGAGAGGGGGAGAGGGAGAGGGAAGGGGAGAGGGGGAGAGGGGGAGAGGGGCGCGCATGCATGCGCATTGGCGCACACATACGCACGAGCACACGCATTGCACACAGAAAGCATAGTTGAAACGGAATGTGACTACCAGGGGCCTCTCAGCCCAACGGCTGAGAGGCCCCTGGTAGTCACATTCCGTTTCCTTCACTGCCTGCCCACGCTGTCTCTTGTTTGCTATGGTTTATGCATGGTGTCCCAATGAACTCCTTATGCACAGGTAGGCAGGCCTGCGCCGACCCACGCATACACAAGCCCGCACACATGCAAGCAAGCACCAACGCGCATGCACAACGACAAGGACACCGCCAACAACCTGAATGCCGCAGAGGACGAGGAGTAGTGGCTGTCGCCAGGGTGGGTGGGACAGGAGCGCTCGGTGAGCCAGGCTGGTGCTCAAGCAGGCGGCGCCGCCCGGGCAGGCGGCGCCGCCCGGACAGACGGCGTTCGCGGCGGCGGCGATGGGAGCGGTGGCTGTCGCTGCGGCACAGGGCAGGATGGCGGCGGCGGCGGCGGCGGCGGACAACATGCGTCTCTGGCTCAAGCAAGCCAGCCAGGCACTGCCCAGTGTGCGGCTGAAGTTGGCAGGAAGAGTCAGCACAGCAGGAGGAGGCAGAAATGGGGGGAATTGAGGAGGACGACCAGAGAACCAGGAGGCGGAGAGCAAGCCAAGTGCCGACCAGCAACTTCATGCAGTCATGCAAGGAAACCAGAATGCATAAGCTTCTAGAACACAGCAAGCAACGCACCGTTGAGCCGGCAGCTGCCCAAATCTCGTTGTGTACTGCGCATACCCTGCCAACGTTGAGCACGGCGAGAAACGCCGTCCACACCAACCCCACCGCCGCCTCCGCCACAGCACACTCAGGGTTTGCCGCCGGAAGTTCCTCAACTGGAAAACTTCCGGACTCCTTACACGTTTCTTCCCTTCCGTGTGACAAAATCACGTGAGTCCCGTCTCTCTCTCTGGCTCTCTCTCTCCTGTTAACGTTAACTCCTGCTCCTGCGCGGCCACGTGTGCGCTGATGGGTTGCCGGGGGTCCAAGCAGGCGGCGGCGGGGGCGGCGGAGAAGTCGGAGGAGGAGAGGGGGAGAGCGGAGAGCAACGAGGAGAAGCAGGGTCGGAGTGCCGCGGCGGCCTGGCTGGCAGCCGCGGGGCTGCCTCAGTACGCTGCCGCCTTTATTGCTGCAGGATATGACGACCAGGACACACTCTCCGCACTCTCCACAGCAGACCTTATCCAAATTGAGGTCAGTGGTAGCTGCTATCATATTACTCGTGTTGTTGTTGGAATTGAGGTCAAGAAGGTTGGTAGTTGCTGTAGTATAACACTGATCCCCCGCCCCGCCCCCTAACTGTGTTATCTATCTCTGTCAGGCCTTCACCAAGACGCTCATTCTGCCAGGCCACAAGCGCAGGCTGGTGCAGTTGGCGCAGAAGCTAGCCAGCAGCAGCAGCAGTAGCATCAGCGGCGGCGGAGGTGTAGTCGTTGTGGGCGAGGGTGTGGGCAGGGAAGTAGTAGTAGTCAGGGATGTCGTGGCGGGTGCGGGTACTGGCAGGGAGGACCGGAAGAGAGCGGCCGGTGGAGGGGTTGGGAGCGCAGCCGAGAGCCCCAGCGCCAAAGTGCGCGTGGTCACGCCGCTCAAAGTACTCGAGTATCAGGTGGGTTCGCATTGGTTCGTAGCAATGAAGTATGCAGATTGTACAAACAAGGCGCGACGGAATTGTGTTTACCAACAAGCACGGTTGGTATTGTGCATTGTGGTGGGCCCAGCTCGTGTTGGGTTTGCATAAGGTTACAAGGGAGTGCAAATGCAACTGCCGTGAGAGAATGTAGTCCGTGCGTGGAAGCAGCTATTAAGCATTGGTGTGCGCATATAACAGCAGCATGTGTATGGATTCATGCTTTTCAGTGTCAGCCTTTGTCTCAAGCATCCCTCTTGTATGGAACCACATGATACGTGCCTCACTGAGTGCATCCTCCTCAACCACAGAGCAACCATGATGAGGATCCTAATGTCAACTCCCATCATTGTTTCGCACGGCGTTCCGTTACAAACAACCCGCTCTTCACGCCCTCACCCAAGTTCCGCGAGGAGAGGTTCTCCATTGAGACAGCCACCACCAGCAATGAGGGCGAGATCGAGTACCATGACGACAACAACACCTCGCTGTCGAGGTACAACACGGCCAGCAGCAGCGATATCAGGGCGGAGCTGGAGAGTGATGAGGGCGAGGGCCAGTCCACTGCGTACTCGCCCACGCACAGCACAAATGCGAAGACGTTAACCTTGACGAGGACATTGAGTCGGGCGCGAAGTCCAGTCAATGCTGAGGCGCAAAGCCGTAGTGTTAATGGAGGCGCTGTGGAGGCTGAGGCCAGCACGTGCGTAGAACATGTTGACGTCGTGTGCGCGGGAATTAGTCGTGGTATTGAGAGTGAGCTTGTGTTGTTGGACAGGAGTGGTGCGCGTGCACAAGTGGGCTTGCTGCGGGCTCGCACTTGGGATGGCAACAAGAGCGAACGGATGGAGGCACTGCAAGATCTCGACGCACGCCTTCGGCGACATGTATGCAGCCAGAAAACTTGCCTTGCGTTGGTAAGAGTTGTGATCTTGGCTACTGATGGCTACTGTGATGGTGCTGTGCAGGTGGAGGTACTAAGAGCAAGCAAGCAACCCAATACAAGTTTACACAAGGTACATTTCAGGCCATTCATTGCTAACGCAGCTTGTTAGCAGCTAGCCACTGCATCTGCTGATATCTATCTGTGATCTACAGAATGCACTAAGTGTACAAAGCCTGGACCGAGGGCCTGCAAAAGATGCGCTGCGCATGGAGGTACACAAGCTTAAGCAGCAGTTGTCAGTGTTGCAGCAGTCACACAGACAGTATCACTGTTCTTACCTCAGTTGCCTGCTTACCTCAGTGCTGCCCTCATGCCTCGCACTAATTGTGGCCATTGCTTACCACCACATCGGACGTGCACCTGCAGGTTGCAAGAGTAGAGGTGACAATTAAGCGGCGCATTCACAATTTGCGCAGTCAAGGTGCACAGCCTGGTATACAAGCGTAGCTTGTTGAGTCCAGAGGACTAAGCATGGCGTGTATAAAGCATTGTACCTATTCTATGTGCTCGGTGAATTCCACAAGCTGCATGCACTCAAGGGCCTCAACATCAAGGCCACCAGTGGCTGCACAGGTTACATGCATTGTGACAGTGACATAATGCCACATATTACCCATAGCTGCACATCACACAAACTTGACAGGACTCAACCGACAACATATTGTGTTGTGACAACCTGCTAGTCATATTATACTAAGGAAAAATCAACATGCACTTCGGCAGACCAGCGGATGGGTCATTTCGACCTGGCAGTTGAGGCTATCGCATCATACCAAGAGGGCTATTGCAATAGCCATCACCAAGTGCCAGTGCAACTAGCTGAGGTCAGCTGTTGCACCACATGATAGACCAGCAGCACACTGCCACAGACCAGTGTACGATAGCAATGACTCTCTAGCAATGGTTATAGCGAGCAATACTTGATAATACTTGATAACAACAACATAGCGGCAGACAATGAGCACTGACAGCAGGACTTGCAAGGACACCCTGGCGCACAGCAAATCCAATGACATGCTGCAACGGCATACCTTGGACCGAGGCATATTACATACACTGACATTGGGTGCAATGTGGTGCTCTCAGCAGAAAGTAGCCGAAGGCATAAGCAACAGAGCAAACTGCGTGCATGTAGACAGCAACACCAGGTGATGATGAGCGCACGCACATGAGGATGACGCCAAGCAAGACTTACAGTATCGTCGTGTGCTCAATAAGCAGCTGCAGGTGGGTCGGTTGCCTTGGGCAACACTGTACTTTGCCTCCAGCAGTAGCCGACAAACTGAGGTAAGTTACAAGGCGCATGCCCTATACATGTGCGCATGACACCAAGCATGGTTACACCAAATTGCTGAACACGAGCAACTGGTTGTTGCTTACTTTGGCAACACCGTTGCTGCCTGCAATTGAGCATGGTCTTGTGGATGTTGCGGTCTGATTGAGCCTGGAGGGTAACCTGCAGCAAATAGTCACATCTTACGTTCATGAACACCTTGGGCAGACCCTTTGCGAGCAGACAACTGTTCTGACCTGGCGGTGGCGCTAGCGGTTGCCACCTACTGGGTCGAACAGGACGGAGCCCTGTTGGTGTGACCTGTACAGGGGCTGGAAACTGCGCAACAGCGTGTCCAACTGACGGTACAAGACTTGCGCGAGGCTGCTGTGCATAAATCATAGGCCGGACGTGCCCTGCTGGAGGACGAAGCACGTGCACCCTGCCAGTAAGAATGAGACGACTGGGGGGTAATTGCACCCCTGTCGGATACAAGCCTGGTTGCACGGATACGGGCTGTGCCTGTGGTGGGTACTGCATGCCAGGTTGTCCAGGTGGCCAGTGCAGCGCATGCGTGTCGGGAAATGGAGGCGGTGGAGGAGGCGGCTCATCAGGCATGGGAGGCAAGGGTGGAGGTGCAGCATCCGGCAGCGGAGGAGGGGAGTGTAGTTGACCAGGTGTGGAGTCATCTGTGCGTGCATCATCACCTTCAACTTCCATCTCGACCTCTGTATCAACAGCCGCCAGACATCTAGCCGTTGGCTCAGGTGATGGCGTTTGGGTAGGCGGCATAGAGCTAATGTTGAGGGCAGCAGGCTGATGGTCATGCGCCTGTGAAGGTGAATCTGGACCGTCCAGGTCATCATCAAGTCTAGCCAATCTCAAGCCAGGTACTTGGAAACTGCGCACAACATGAGACTGGTGAGACTGGTGAGTACAGACAGGCTGGACTGTAAGCGCACAAGCTGATGTCTTCAACTGCAGTTGGCCACTCACGTGCCATACTCGTTGCTTAGCATATCTTCACCCTGCAAACTGTTGGTATGCGCCTGCTGCTGTGTACGATCAGGTGCAGAAGACAAGGAGTCCTCGCTTATTCGTTTTTGTAGCTCTGACAAGTGGTGGTTGATTTCAGATACAGGTAGCACAGTCCGCTCCTTCCACAATGCCAAAATCTGTGCACATACACATACATGGCACTCATAAGGCAAGTTTAGAACAATAACAGCCTATGCGTGCATGCATGGCGCTTGCCAAAGCATATGACCTGAATGCAACCCGTACCTTTGTGCATTGGCGGCGGTTCTCACGTCCCACCTTTCCTGGTGGTGCTACAAAGGCCAACATGCTACCGAGCTGCTTGCACACCGCTTTCCTGACTGCTACGGATACCTCCTCACCTGTGTGTCTGAATGAGTGCTTGTTGCTAACTGGAAATGAAGCTACAAGCGTGCAAAGCAGGCAAAGGTTAACAAAGCACTACCTCTTGTGTTGCATGTTTGTGAGATGCAGTCCACAAGGTAGAAGAGCGCAAGTCGATTCTCAACGTTCGGTTGCCTTTCCATACGCTTGCATATCATACGCAATACCTGGAACATACAACGAAGCTGTCAAATTGCCCTCACCAGTTTACAGCTGCTGTACTGCAGAAAGCGTGCAGTGCTGAAACTGCAACTGCTGTAAAATCTGTTACCTGCTCTGCTGCACCAAGCCCAGCTGCGCGGAATGCACACCGCGCAGCAGCATCGATGCTGTCACGAGCTTTGGAAAGGGTGTCGATCATGCTGTGCAGGGAGCTTAGCGTGCTATCAAGCTCAGCTGCATGGGGAGGGGCAGCCGGGGCGCCTGCTTGCGTTGTGTGAACTGGTCTACGCCACTGAAGCGGTTGGCCATGGGCACCATTGCCATTGCGTGTGTCAACCTCTGCTGCAGTTGTTGGTGATAGCCCATCCAGCGAATCACCCGCTAGGTGTGACGAAAAAGCAGTTGAGACCAATCTGGGAGGAAGCCGCGTTATATTCGTCACTTTCGTCACAACAGGGGGCACACCCAGTGACATAGGTGGTGCCAGCTGCAATTCAGTAGCTTTCGCTGCTGTTGTAGACGCGGGAGGTCCACCGGATGTTGAATTGTGCGCTTCGACAACAGCTTGTACAGCCAAAGAGCTTGCAGGGCATGCGGTCTTCACGGGGATGCTCGGGCCACTACCACTGAATACCAGTGCTGGACGAGCAGTCACAGACTTCACTGCAGGTTGCAACTGTGGCTGGTGCGATGCACTGTCAAACCCTGGATGTGACTTGTTGGTTCCAGCTACGTTCACCCTGTCCGTGTCAGCTAGGAGAACCGCATTCCGCTTTTTGGTTGCATTTGCATATCTGCAATAAGACCTGGTTTAGCGGCAGCACAAACACTGATGGTGCAAACCGGATGAGCAACAGCAACAAAATACAATGTAGCGCTTACGAGGTTTTAAGCTTCTGTATGCTCTCCTTGACATCCCTTGTCACCGCTGTTGCAGCCAAGGCAAGTGTGGTGTCACCTAATGGTGGCTCTGCGCAAGCAGCGGAGACATCAATAAAAGTGTCTAGAGTAATAGTAACATCCTAACCACTGCGCAAACATCACAGATGCAATACCGTGGCATGAACAACTAATTACCAGCAAGCAACTCGAGTCTGCACCTTTGCTGGCAGTGCTAACTGCAGTGATTGCAGCGGTTGCAGCGCTCTGTTCACCAGCAAGTGCTTCTGGTTCTGAAGCGATGGCATCAGTCGGTCCAGGTACAACTGGCGACAATGTGGAAGGCTGCAGGTTCTTTCTGATCTGCTTAGCACTGGCTGACAGGGTCGCCGCCTGAACAGGTGCAATCGCTGCATCACGTGCTTTGCGGCCTCCTATGTTCGGCTCCACTTGGTCGGGGTTCTGACTCTGCTTCTGCACAGTGCGGCTAGAAGCAAGCACTGTTTGACCCGCTTTTCGCGCACTCGCCGGTGCTGGATCAAGCCATTTCACTTTCTCTTGCTCAAGCTGAACCCACTCATCCTCGCCATCATCATATAGTATGTGATGCGGTTTTTTCCGACTGCTGACAACCTTGGTGAGACGTCCGGTATACCATGCTTTGTCGTCGGCCCAGTAAACGCGCAGACGGTGACCAAGACGCTGAGTTACGTCTGAGCTCTGCGTGGCTTGCTCTGACTTTGGACACTCCTCTGTGACTTCTGCCAAACCAGCTGCCGGCATGGGGCATGAGGCATTGATGTCCATACCTTTATCAGGCTCAAGCCAGGACCACTCCAGCTTGCTGAGCTCTAGCCAACGCGCTTTGGTCTCCCCATCGACAAGAACCATGTGAGGGGCTGTGTGCTTCTTCCTCAAATCCTGCTTCTGAAACACTCCACAGCACCACGTACTTGACTCTGGGTCCAAGAAGCGTAAGCGCCGACCTTTATCGACGGCTGTGAGACTGCCAAGCTGTGCTGCCACTTCGGGCCCTGTCTGATCTGGTATACCACCAACGGAGGCCACTGCTGTTTTCAGCTTAGTACGTTTTGAAGGCGGCCCAAGCGAATCCTGACGCCAACAGAGTCATTAAGCCACAAAATTTCAAGAAAGAAACTGGTGATGAGCTGCTTGGCTACGGATGTGCCTACAAGACTGATATGCTTTTTGGAGCCTAACGATCTGCACCTGCATCGTTACCTGCTCCATACCAGCTTCGGCTTTACGCTTGGCTGTGTCCTGATGCTCTGTCAACATCTCGTGCATCTCATCTACCTGTGGTTGTAGATGATAAGCTCTGGCTGACCCCCCCCCACCCCCCCACCCCCACCCACCAACACCCACACCCCACACCCACACCCACACACCACACACAACACTCCTGCACAAACTCCCTACGCGTTGCCGCGCACTCTCCCTGCCCTGCAGCCTCCACCCCGATGAGGCAGCGCACCCATGCGACGTGTCACGCGGCCAGGCACACAGATGCCAGGCATGCTACAGTGCAGTTGTCAACTATGTGATTAGTTGACTTCCTGAACGACTCGCACAAAGCCTGGTATGATACGGGTGTGTAGTAACCACACAGACCAATAGGCACACAGGGATTGAGAGCTCTCACCTCTGAATTAACTGCACGATGTAGATAGGTTTCTACTTCCTCCAAAGCATTGGGGTCGGTTCGCTTTGCCGCAAGATACTTGGCTTTGTTTTCATCGGTGAACTCGGACAAAGCGGACAGCGAGCACACACCGCTGCAACACCATCAACACAGAGCGTGTTAAGAAGTTCTGTACAGGTTGAAAACCAAGACACTTTAAACTGCTTCATGATTCAAATCCAAGAGAGCCAAAAACACTGCATCAGAACACATCAGCGGTGAACCAGGAGCGCCAGCACAGACGGCCTGTGCTCTCTCGTCACAATGTTGCAAGACGACATATAAGCAACGTGCACTGCGCATCCATTCTTGCTTCACGCATGCCAAGCCACGGTAGGAATTAACTCTGATTGATCCACAGTACTTTCAACACTAGCGCTAAGAAGCGGATGGGAATTGCAGGGGCAACAATGACAACGTGTGGTCACACAATTGCATGCACGACACACAAACACTGGAAAAAAAAAGCGCAACAAACCACTCACATTTCTTGGGTGCCGAAAAACAGCACCAAGCGCTGTCCTGCCCGCAACCGGCGACCATACTCAGCCGGCTCCACAAGCCTTGCAGGCCAGCTGGGGTGCCCTGACACCTTGGCAAAACAGAGCTTCCCCACAGTCCACTCACTGCTGCCGTCCTTGACATCTTTCAAGTCCTTAGCCTGCTCCTCTACAACCGGGGCCTGGGCCGCGGCATCCGCCGCCGCCGCCGGCTTACCCATGTGGCCTGACGTAGCACGTCAGTGACGCCTCTTCGCTAGCTGCGAGCGCCTTTGGCACACAAACCCTAGCCGGAAGCCAAAGCTTCTTGCCAATCCTTAGCAAGCTAGTTAGCAGCTTGCAGCCAAGTTATGAGCTGACAGTGCCACGTCGCGAATGCCTTGGTGTAATCGCAATTTGAATGCGGAAACGTAATCAACAAGTAACGTCAAGCGTATTCTGGCGGGAAATTACCGCAACAGCATGGCGGCGGCGGCGGCGGCGGCGACGGTGTGCTGTGGCACTTCGTCGTCGTCATGGGCGGGGTTGAGGCACGGTGTGCTGGTATGCGCCCGGTCTGAAGTGGACAAGACAGTACTGAATTGGCATCACCGAGAAAGGCCTGGGCGACGACGTTCTGCATTCAGGCCGCAACAAGCAATCTGCCGAAACCGTGTGGGCAGGGGTGTGTTTGCGCAGCAGCTACAGCCGCATGCGAGAGAGCCGCAGCGACGTGTTGATGACACAAATTATTACGACAGAGAGGTGCATGACTGGAGTGCGAGGCAGTCCGCCGAGCTGTACAGAGTTGATGGCTGGGGTGCGCCGTACTTTGGCATCAACTCGAAGGGCAATTTGACTGTGAAGCCATGCGGCGAGTACAATGGTGAGCAGTGCAGCCCTAATGTTTGCAGTTCAATCAAAGCGTTTGTACATGTGCTAGCAGCACCAGTGAGAACGCACCGCTGCTGTTGTTGAGTTTGCAAGTAGACTGTCTTCGCAAGCTGGTCTGTTGTCAATTGTACAGCCTGTGGTTCTTCAATTCATTGTTGTTGTTGACACTGTTTGTCCTGAAGAGCTTAGCACCGTTCCTGCATGGAGTAACAACAGTATGCCCTGTCACGCCTGGTTACCGCTTGCAAGTCTACCAATGCACCTCGCACCTTTGCACTGCTTACTACAGAGCAGTGACCCAATCATATGTCAGTCATTTATTGCAGTTGCAATT
The DNA here is from genome assembly GCA_009103225.1 of Chlorokybus atmophyticus. NCBI lineage: Eukaryota > Viridiplantae > Streptophyta > Chlorokybophyceae > Chlorokybales > Chlorokybaceae > Chlorokybus > Chlorokybus atmophyticus. The sequence continues at coordinate 203,279 of RHPI01001428.1, read as the reverse complement.
TCTCCCCGTGTGCTCACAGCTGGTAACTTACGGCTGAAGCATGCTGCCTTGTGCAGAAGAACTCGATGTTATGCAAGTAATGGATGCCGCCAGGAGGCTGCAACTCCACACGCCGCTGATCCTGCGCTTTCCGCAAATCCTTCAACATCGAATGCACCAGCTGCAGCATGCTTTTCAAACGGCCATCGAAATGTATGGTTACAAGGTAAGGGCCGTCCATAAGCGGTGTGGTTAGCCCTTCTCGGACAGATACTCACTCGCAAGTGTGATGAGTTTGTTAACACGCCCACGCCTTCATGTAAAGCTTGCCAAGCATGTTGTCCGCTATAAGCAGCTTTCACTCAACCCAGGTATGGTCAGTGCGGGCTCACTGCGCAATCGGCGGCAGGGGCGTTACGAAGGTGTCTTTCCCGTAAAGTCAAACCATGATCGGCACCTGCTGGACAACATCGTGCAGTATGGAAACAGCGGCAGCTTTGCGTTTGGTCTTGAAGCGGGTTCCAAGCCCGAAGTGCTCATTGGCATGGCTACCCTGAGGCGACATGGTTCCAAAGCTCTGCTTGTTTGCAATGGCTACAAGGTGCTCGTTCTTGTTGGATGACCACAGTGAGCTGCATCTCGGCAGTTGCTTGCAAACTTTCTACAAGCATCTTGTCATTCCACCACCTCTTGGAGTGCATGATTTGAAGCAGTTGACGTAACCCTCTATTGGTTTGGCAGGATGAAGAGTACATTGAAACCGTATTGCTAAGCCGTCAGCTAGGTGTCAATGCAGTTATTGTTCTTGAGCAGGTAAGCAAGTTGCCGGAAGTTGCTCATTATGTTGAGTTTTTGTGCTATCCGTGCTTACTTCAAGGCTTGCAGGCAGAGGAGCTCCCCATTGTGCTGAAGGTCAGCAAGCGGCTGAACGTGGCACCTGTGCTAGGCGTGCGTGCGAAGCTTGGTATCAGGCATTCTGGTTACTGGGGATCTACGTCTGGTGACACTGCAAAGTTTGGCCTGCGCGCAGCAGAGATTGTGGATGTGCTGGAACAACTGCGCCAAGTAATTTTGTGCTTCGGTGTGATGCCTGGTGGTTGTTAGTTTGCATCACCAAGCAAACAAGGTTATGTACATCTCATACTTGCAGGTGGACATGCTGGACTGCCTGCGATTGCTGCACTTCCACATTGGCTCGCAGATTCCTTCCATTAGCATAATCAAAGATGCAATGCGAGAGGCCTCTTATATGTATTGCGAGCTGGCTGGCATGGGCGCTGCTATGGTATAATTCATTGCATTTCCAGTTTGTATGCCAGCCGTGCCTGTCCAACCGCTGTGTATCTGAAGCTACCCATATTAGGGTTACTTGGATGTTGGTGGCGGCTTGGGAGTTGACTACGATGGCTCCAAACTGGAACGCTCCTCATCCACAAACTACAGCATACAGGTGGTATTCAACTTACACCAATCATGGCAGATGCTTACCAACTCCCGATGGTCCTTGCTTGGCTCAAACCAAGTACAGCATTGTAACATATTCTCCTGGTTGTTCTTTAGAACTATGCCAACGACATTGTCGCAGCCATTCAAGACGCCTGTGCCATAAGGGGGGTTGCTCCTCCGGTGGTGACAAGCGAGAGTGGACGTGCATTGGCCTCTCATCAGTCTATACTGGTCTTTGATATTCTTGCTGCAGCCTCCCCCGCAACAGCCGCCAGCACCGCGCGCGTTCTTGCTGCAGTGCAGGATCCATCCACTGCCAACCTGCCTGCCTGGAAGCAAGAAGTTGCAGCTGCGGGCAAGCAGCAACAATCACCGGGCCATGTCTTGCTGGCGACCTTCCGTCATGTGCTGACCACAACATCTACCAGCAACTTTCAGGTAATTGCACTTGTTGCAGTCTATGGATCAACCCGTACGTAGGCGTTGTGGTGGTACTCATGCGCATTTGCATGCAGGAAGCATACAATGATGCCGTCCAGTTCAAAAAGGAAGCAGAAAGCTTGTTCAGGTTGGGATGCCTGAGCTTGCTGGACAGAGCTGAGGCTGAATCGCTGTTCTGGGCGACTGCAGTGCGTGTGTTAGACGCTGCACGCATGGTTGGCGGAGTACCAGACTACCTTCAAGGCTTGGAAAAGGCGCTGGCATCTGTGTACTATGCAAACCTGTCTATTTTCCGCTCAGCACCTGATTCGTGGGCCATCCAACAGCTGTTTCCAATTATGCCTATTCATCGGCTCACAGAGAAGCCTGTCGTTATGGCCACATTGGCAGATCTAACCTGCGACAGCGATGGCAAAATTGATCAATTCATAGGCCGAGATCGTAGTAACTCTGAGATAGAAGAGCTGCTGCCAGTTCACCCACTGGTGCAGGGCCAGACGTATCTGCTTGGCCTGTTCATGGGAGGTGTCTACCAGGTGCGCAGCAGTGTTGTTGTAGTGCTCGAGTTCATCGCATGTTCTTCAACTAGATTGACCATGATGATTGCAGGAGACTATGGGAAGTCTGCACAACATGTTTGGCTCCACCAACGCAGTGCACGTGCAGCTGGTCCAGACCCCTGAGCCAGACCAGCCTGCCTTTGAGTTTACACACGTGGTTCAAGGCCAGGCCATGGGCGAGGTCATGAAAACAGCAAACCATGACGGCGATGACATGCTGGCTCTGCTCGCTGCGGACGCGGCGGAAGCCGTGCGGACGGGCTGCTTGGAACCGTCACAGTCGCAACTGCTACTGCAGAACTACGAGCGATGTCTTCGTTCGTACACGTACTTGAGGCGATATTGACCATGGTTGTGGTCGTCACACATTTCAGCACTGCTATCGCTGCGCTGCTGATTGCTTAGTTGCATGATTGCTGCCACAATTGTGAGTGTATATAAGGGGTATGGTACGGTGGCAGCATGCATGGTGTGCACAATGCGAATGGCATGCATCAGCACAAGCATACACACGCTTTACACATCAAATTTAACCACCGGGCTCTCTGTCTATGGCTGCTACACTATACCAATGCTAGCCCGCCCCGTTAGACATACAAGCATGCATTGAGTTAGTACCTGCCCACACGGGCTCTGTGTAAAGTGAATTCTACGGCATTCACAGCATATGTTCGCTCGTTGCTCGTTGCTTGCCTAGTCATGCACTAGCGTACAATCTCTTATAAACACTGTTGCAGTTCCTACGGTGACCGCAGCCACGCTTCACATTGACCACCAAGCTTTTCACATAAACTGCGCAACCGAGCATTCCTGTTGCATCGGTATCATCCCAAGGTAAATGATCAATCAAGTTGCGGTTGAGAACACCACGCATCGGCGGCCTTCAGTAATCTCCATGCAGTTGTCTCCTGGGACAAGAGTGAGCGATCCAACCTCTATGATGCTGAGCTGCAGCAGGAGGTTCACGTAGTCCCCCACCGTGTTCGCCTAAATAGCATGGACGCACCATTTCTGTATTAGTGATAAGAGAGGTCTGCGGAGTCAGCCACAGCACATTGTAGACAGGTTTGGCAGCTTGTGTGATGAGGCTTCTACTACTACACAAGCACACAAAAGTACACCTGAAAAGGAAGCGCTTGGACCCTGTTGTCGCTGTCGATCACGAACTGGTCTGATGGCGATCCCTGCACACTGTAAAGCACACCGTTGGCACCTGCTGCTTCATTCATGCCAACCACGTTACGCTATGTGTTGGTGGACACATACGTACAGCTGTGTGTCGTTGACTTTCCCCTGAATGAAAAAGAAGCCTCCAGCCGTGGCGGACGAGACAGTCTGATTCACTGCTCCAGTTTGCAGAGTTCTGTTGTGCCAGCAGCAGAGTGGAGCTTCAGCAGCATTAGCATAGAACAACATCTCATCTCATCTCATCTCGTCAACATCAACACCATAGAGCAACAGCCAAGTTGACTTCCTTCCTTCCTTCATGGCAAAGCAGGCAAGCTTACACTAGCTGGATCGGCCCGTCGAACGACGTGATTATGTCAGAGTTGGGTCTCAAGTCAAACACCGGCACTCTGACGGGACTCTCGGAAGTGACGAAGTCGCATAGAGTCGTGGCTCCCAGCCCCTCCGGACATGCCTGTGAGGAGACGAACGCATGTCAAGTCATTGATCTCTTAAGAGGCCAGCCATTATACCTGGGCACAATGCGTGCGCGGTTATATGCAAACAAAGATCGTCTGTACCGGCCCAACTGCTGCACGCATGCACACTGATCTGAGCGCCCATATCTTGTTGTGTTGATGCAAGCGTTGATATTTGCCGTCGCATACACGCGTACCTTAGTATTCGTCTCCGCAGCTACACTCATCCTCGCAGCTACTGACTCTGCTAGGTTTCTCTTAACGCTCTGCTGCATCGTTGCATTCGCAGCAGTCTCATTCACTTGCAACACAAAGATCGTGCGCGAGCCAACGCACTGCACCGTCGCGCCTGCGGGCACGTTGTCGACAACGAGTTCGTCCACCAGCACGGTGTCAGTGACGAGTGAACTTTCTTGAGGTGAGGTTGCGTTGGTGATGAAGGTCACGATGATGAGGTTGGAAGGGCAGAGCATAGAGTTGTCGTGAAGCGCGGTGAGGTTTGAGACTTGGAGAAGATACTCGACATTGGTTTCGTTGAGGGCCTCCGGGGTGGGGCAGACTGGACAGGCGCTCTGCGGCGCACAGTGCATGTGATGTGTGTGCGTTTGCACAAGTGAGCGCATGCATATGTGCGCGCGCTTGCGTGTGCGTGGGTGCATCTACGTGCACCATCTATGGTTGCGTACGCGCGTAGCACACTCGCATGCGTGCAAATGCGTGTGCGTATGCATGCATGTGTGCATACAGGTATTCACGTGATTAGCAGTTTTGCATGCATGCATGGAACATGTTTTTGTGCACGCATGCACGCCTGCTTACAGACAGGCACGCACATGCAAGCAGGCAGGCAGGCGCTGACAGGCGTGTATGCATGCACGGCAACAGACACTGAAGGCGTGCATAAAGGACTGCTTAAAGGCGAACGCCTGGCCCGCCAGCAAGCGTCACACAACTCAATGCCCAACGCTGCTTTTTGGCTACAGATGTCGCATGCATGCCTTGTTGACTGCAACCCAAGACTACTACAGATAGCAACACCAGCGCAACAAACAAGCATGGTCTCATGCAGCCCAGATGATGGCCCCAGAAGCTGATTGATGTGTTACTTTCTTGGTCAAGATGTGTGCTAGGTCGACGTCGTATACCAGCAAGCCACAGCAAAGAAAGAATAAGCCTAAAGGGCTCATCCCTATTTACCTCAAAGAGCTGGCGATGCAGGTCCGAGGGCGCTGATGCAGCGACAGCGCCCAGCAGCAAGAAGACCAGGGCCAATATCAGCGTGCTCCCTGGCAGGGACATCAAGGTTCTCATCATCACCAACACAAAGTCACTGGCTGGCACCACTTGGTGTGGGACGGTGCGGAGCGCACACACCGCCGCAGATGCATGCCGATGTGGTGCCAGGCATCAATTCATGCATGGTGTGGCGCAGCTACCCAGGTACCCAAGGGACGTGTCATGCTTGATCAAGCAGGGTGATGCTTGGTCAGTGACAGGCATCATGCAACGTGAGCAATTGTGATTGATCGTCAGACACGGCCAGTAAGTTGCTCCAATCCAATCAATGTTGATGCTTGTGCCTCATCGCGAGCTGCTATCCATCAATCAGAGAGCCTGTGGTTCAACATGATTAACATGAAGCATGGAGCTGCATCAGAGCAGGACCACAGCTCACAACCATGAAGAGTTGGTCCATTCACTAGGCCGTAGAAAGCACACGCACCTCTACAATACGGCTCCTCCGCTGGAGGAGCTGCAATTGGCACACTCGGTACGCAACAGTTTCAATGACACAATACAACATAGCTGATGTAATTACAATGTAATTACAATAGAATACACAGCTGCAGTCCAAGCGTTTTGATGCAGGTCTGCCTCTGTAAGCAACCTGCTACTACTTTTAACCTCGGCGCTTGCTGAGCCGCCAGGAGTTGGGCTCAGCATAGCGATCGTACAGCGGCTCGATACGCTCCTGGCGCTTGCGCTTGCTGAGCTTGGTGGGGTCCGCCAGCTTGAAGAACCTGGGAGCCAACTCGACGAGCCACTTGGGGTCAATGGCGCAGACCTCCCGCATGTACTCCTTGGTGGTGAGCACGAGTTCAAAGTAGATCACCCAGTCGGGTTGGGCCTGGAACAGGGCGCTGGAGGGATGGATGTACACCTGCTGGCCCTCAACGAGGGTCTTGTAACCCTCCTGCGGGTCCTTACGCGCGGCGTGGAAGAAAAACCCGCTGCAGATGGCGCGACGGATCTTGTTGAAGTTCTTGCCCGCGCTCACGATGTCCAGCTTGTACCGGTCCATGATGGTCATGAGCTGCTTGCGCACGTCCTGCGCCCGCCTCAGAGACCGCGCCTGGATAAAGTTCTCAAAACACCAAGGGTTAGAGAACTTGTTCGCCTTCCAGGACTCATACACCGTTAGCAGCGTGAGGTGGTCGCCCTCAGGCTGGAAGAACTTGGCTTTCTTCTGATCTGCCTGCGCCTGCTTCTCACGGGGTCGATAGAACACGTTCTGCGCTGAAAGCATCGCCACAACGGTCAATATCTCCTCGCTGCATCCTAGATCGACACTTGCAATCAGCATCTTCGACATGGGCGGCTCCAAAGGAAACTCTGCCATCTTGCGCCCGAGCCTTGTGAGCAAGCCTTCTTCATCCAGCGCGCCCAGGTTGTACAGCTGCTCCAGCGCAAGAATGAGAGTTTGAGGAGGCGGGGGATCCATGAAGTCAAAGTTCAGCAAGTCGTTGATGCCCAGAGCCTTCAGCGTCAGCACAGTCATTCCAAGACTGGTGCGCTGAATTTCAGGCACAGATGTAGGCAACATTTCATTCTTGTAGGCGCTCTCAGTGTAGAGTCTGTAGCACTTGCCAGGCCCTGTTCGCCCTGCGCGCCCAGCACGTTGCCTGGCGGATGCTTGGGAGATGGGAGTGACCACGAGAGCGTCCATCCCCGACTTGGGGTTGAAGACCTTCTGCTTGGCAAAGCCAGGGTCCACCACATAGTAAATGCCGTCAATCGTCAAGGATGCTTCTGCAATGTTGGTGGCGATGACGCACTTGCGAGAGCCAGCAGGAGCGGGATCGAAAATGCGGGTTTGCATCTCACTCGGCAGCGATGAGTACACTGGTAGAATGTGTAGCTCTGGCACGTTGGGCCCCAACTGCTTCATGCGCTCGTATAGGATCTGACAAGCAGTGTCAATCTCTTCCTGACCAGTCAAGAAGAGCAGCACGTCTCCCTCAGGTTCCGTGAGATGTATCTGCATCACCGTGATGAGCGCCGCGTCCATGTAATCACTCTCGGGTTGCTTTGTGTACAATATCTCCACAGGGAAAGTGCGGCCAGGGATTGTGAAGATAGGGCAGTTGAAGAAGTACGATGCAAACTTCTCGGCATCAAGGGTAGCAGATGTGACGATGAGTTTGAGCTCCTTGCGATTCTTCACCACGTCCTTCAGCAACCCGAACATGACATCCGTGTTGATGGTGCGCTCGTGAGCTTCATCAAGGATAATGACACTGTACTGGCTGAGCTGATCATCGAGCAGACACTCTCGCAGAAGCATGCCGTCTGTCATGTACTTGATGACAGTCTCAGGGCTTGTGCAGTCCTCGAAACGAATAGCGTACCCCACTTCTTCACCTAGCCTGCAGCCAAACTCTTCAGCCACTCGCTTGGCCACAGACATTGCAGCCACTCGTCGGGGCTGAGTGCAACCAATCTTGCCCCTGGTTGTGTACCCGGCCTCTGCAAGGTATTGTGTCATCTGTGTCGTCTTTCCTGACCCTGTCTCACCAATGACAACCAGCACTTGGTTGTCATGCACGGCTTGCACCAATTGATCGCGCAGCTTGAATATGGGCAGGCTCTGCCTCTGCTCGCGTATGCCCATGTTGCTACGAATACCAAAGGTGGGCGCCTTGCCAAATGCATCCTTCTTCCACTCAGGCAGCTCGTATGCGCTCATACCAATGCCACGCAGCTCCTGAGCCAGATGCCGCTCACCAGACTCGGGCAAAGGGTCTTCCCATGGCCTGTTCAGATCCTTTGGTATTGAGTCCAGCATGGTGCGCTGCTGTTGATCACGAAGCTCCCGCCGTTCCTTTGACAGTGCCGACTGAGTCATGGCCGAACGCTGCAGAGACCCATCTGGGTTCTTGACAATCTTGATTGGCGACACATCAATGCTCTGGCTTGTCTGCCCTTTCAAGAAGGGAGGCTCCTCATCGTTAATCTCAACCTCCAGGTCGTCCTCCACGTCTTCCTCAACATTCAGCATACCCTGCCCTTCTTCATCATACATGGGATACTCCCTCACGTCCAGCACGCCAGATGCAATTAGCTGCTTGGCTTCCCACTTCTCCGGTGACGACAACCTCTTGAAAGGTCTCCTTGCGCGGTCGTCATCATCGTCATGAACAATCGGAACACCAGACAGGCCACGGAAAGGTGCGGCCATACCATCAGCACCTGCCCGGGGGTTTGAGCGAAACTCTTCACCGGCCGGCGGTCGTGCAATTGGAGTCAGATCTCTGCCGGTTTCCTGGTCAACATCCCGCATGGAGAGGCTCAATTTGGAGCCAGCACGTGCCATGACTTTCACCCAGACGCTCTGCCCCCTGGACACCACGTCCTTGGCGTTGGCGATGCGTTTATTGCTCATCTGAGACGCATGCACGAGGCCTTCGCGCTTCTCCCTGAACCCTTCAAGTTGCACGAAGCACCCAAAGTCCTGTACGGACGTCACGCGGCCCTTGTATACAGCATACAGCTCAGGCTCATCCGGCATACGCGTGGCAGGCCCGGGACTGCCGCTGCCGCCTCTGTTGTGCGACCTTGGCTCCGGGCTAACACTCCTTCGGCGCCCTCTATCTCTGTCGCGATCCCTGCTGCTCCCCTTATCATAATCTGCACCGTTGTGATCACCTCTTCGCCTGCCTCTGTCCCGGTCAGACTTGTCCGCTCCTCCCCTACGATCATCATCTCTTGCAGACCTGTCGCGGCTGTCGCGCTTGTCAGCAGAGTGTCCGTTGCCTCTGCCATTGGTCATCTTAGCCACTTCAGCATCAATATCAAGCAGTGCCTTGACGCGCTCGCGGTCATCTGGCACGGCGAGGCCAGGGTATGCTGAAGCAGGCTTGGGAGCTTCAGACTTAGGCTTTGTGGAGTCGGACGGCCGCATGCGCTGGATGATGGTGAGGAGTGTTGTGGCGAGGGACAACGGGAGCTCGGCACCCTGACTGGCGAGTGTCTTTGAGAATGACACGGGCGTATCCTTTTCCTTCGCAAGGTCAATGACAAACTCTGCAAGCGTTTTGTCGCCCATGCCAAGATGTGTCTCCAGCTCAGTGCACACCTTGGAGACCAAAGCCAACTGCTGCAACTTTGCTAACTCCGCCATGGTTGTGTGCTTGTAGTGCTGATGATAGTCTGCAGAGTGGCAATCAGCAGTTTGAATGTGACACATATAACACGACACACAAACAACAACGAACTGCGAACAGCTGTAGGTAACAGATAAAGTAACAGGTACTGAAAGAGTAAAAATGAAGAAAAGAAGGAGAGGAGCACAGATTGTGTATGAATGCTCATGAATTCTATACGAGAAATGAAGCCAACGACTGACAGTTGCTAAGCAACCGAGGTGTCTGCCGAGCTGCAACCACAACCTCGGAAGTTGTGTGCATGCCCAATACTGAATGTGAAGTTGTTACAAAAGCATTGTGCAATGTTTCTTTCTCATGAGAATACTAGCGTGCAAACAAACGGAATGACATGCTTTTATTGACACGATGCTGAATGCTAACATGGTACTGAATACAATTAGCTTGCACCGGAAGCAACACCTTACCTTCGGTAATGACTTCTTGATACAAAGCGAGGAGACCCTCCCCACCGTCCGTATAAGCCCAAGAGAGCTTCCCGCTCAACAGTTCGTTACAAGCTCACCAGCAACGCAGAGCCACCGACATACCGGCAGCCAGCGTTGCCTCAGCCAGTGCAGGCCTCAATTTGACAAACAACACGTCATCACCATGCCAGGAAACACCTGCTTCTTCCACCACCAACAAATTATATGTTCTCCCTCCGCTCCTCTTCCGCCGCCGCCGCCGCCGTTGTCGCCGCTTGCAGCCGCGGCTCTGTGCAGGGATTAGGGTTTCAGTTGTCCTATTGCAAGAATGTTCTGGAAGGTGCCTGACTCTGTTTGGGACAGGTCAGTGAGCAGTGGTTGAGGACCTCTGCGTGGCGCTGGTCGGGATCTTTGGGCGGCGGCGGCGAGGAGTAGGAGCGCAGGTGGAGCAGCAGCAGGGAGGGGTTGGGTTGGAGGAGTGTTAAAAAGGTGCGCTTTTGTTGGTATGGCGGAGGACGGTGAAGATCGTCAGGCCTCCACTTCCGCAGCCGGCGAGGAGGTGCCAGCGGCAGCGGAGGAGGAGGAGGCGGCTACTGCTGCTCTTGCAGCAGGTAATCTGGGTCGGGATGACAACAACCACAACTTGTGTGTACGCGCAGATGTCTTGCTTGTTTGCGCCGGCGACTCGCATGCAGTCTCCTGGTGACAATTTAGTGGGCTGCTAGCACGAGCGCTGTGGGTTTTGGGTGTTCAACTGCATGTTGCTTAACAAGCCCACAATGTTGTTACACAGCGTCGTTATGCAATTATGCGCTTGTGTTTTCATTAACTTGGGTTGCATTCTAAGTGGGTGCGCAAGTGACTTACGTGTTTCGTCGACATGTGTGTCTGCCTTATTCAGCAGCGTTGCTCATGCCAGCGCTGCATTCAACTGAGCGTCCATGTGTCAAATTGCCAGGCGTGTGCAGTTTTTTCAAGAGGCGAAGCGGGAAGAGCAACGTGCGGAAGCGCACTTTGACCGAAGAGGACGCTGAGGACGGCGATGACGGCAGTGGGGGTGGAGGGGGAGGAGGAAGTGCAGTTGTCAGGGCGAGCAAAGCCAAGAAAGTTGGCGAAAGAGGGCTGGAAGCGAGCAGGAAGGCTGATGATGATGGTGCTAGGCATGAGCGCTTCACATTCACGTCAGACCGGCGCGTGCAAGTGTCGGGCGACAGCAAAGCCACGGCCACGCTTGAGACTGAGACTGAGCACGACAAGGACGCGCGTGCGATAAGAGAGCGGATCCTCAAGCAGAGCGCTGAAGAAGGTGAAGACGGTGGCCCCGACGACAAGACATACAAGGGTCTCAACGCGTACAAGGACTACAAGGCGGGGTTCAGACGCGAGCATACGATTGCAAGTGAGAAAGCTGGAGGGGCGCACGGGCCTTTGCGCGCGTCCACGCACATACGCATATCCGCACGCTTCGACTACCAACCAGATCTATGTAAAGACTACAAAGAGACGGGGTACTGCGGCTTCGGGGACGCGTGCAAGTTCATGCACGACCGCGGAGACTACAAGTCGGGGTGGCAGCTTGACCGCGAGTGGGATGACAAAGAGAAGGCGCGCAAGAAACGGATGCAAGGCGAGGAAGCTGAGGGAGAGATTGATTATAGAGTTAACCCTGACAGCGACGAGGACGAGGATGGAATACCCTTCGCGTGCTTTATATGCAGAGAACCGTTTACCGACCCCGTCGTCACCAAGTGCAAGCACTATTTCTGCGAGCACTGCGCACTAAAGGTATGCGAAACGCATTGTATCCATTGTCAAGCGTGTCTGTGCTGTAACTATACGGGCATTGACAGCTCAACGCGATCAGTTGCATGCGTTTCACATTTCATCGTTGCCCGCTGCTTATGTCACCTAGATATTTTCTGAATGCAATCAGTGTCTGTTGTTGGAGGTTTCCAATGTATGCATGGCGCTTATACTACACTTCTCTGTCTTCTGCTTGAAGCACAACGCAAAATCTGGCAAGTGTGCGGCTTGCAACAAGCCTACGGGCGGCGTGTTCAACACCGCTCATGAGATCATCAGGAAGCAGAAGGCTGCTGGCGGGCGCACTGAAGGTGATGAAAACCACGCCAAGCGGAAAGTAGAGTCCAGAGGGCAGGGGCAAGAGGGTTGGTTAATACCGTAGTCATGCTTCTCAACTTGTGTACAGTAGTGTATGTACAGCTGTACAGCAGTGAGGGCTGCGTATGTGCATTTTGTGCTCAGCCGACGCTGAGTGAGCACGGGCAAGCGTCTCTATAATATGGTATTCATAACGGAATGATACCGTAGGGCACCAGATGGACGAATGGATGTGCTTGCGCACCATGCACCTGCAGTGCGAAGTGCACCAGATATTCAACACTTTGGTCGTGCTGTACTCCAACCTGTATGTCTTCTGGACTGTGCCCTCCTGTAATCTTTGTCCAATCTGTATGCGGCATCAAGTACAGCATACAGCACACATTAAACACACAGTCGCATGACAAGATGCAGTATGTCACTTGCAACGCAAGCCAAGACAGATCACACACAAGCAAGTATCTATGGACTGACTGGCTTCTACTCAGTCAGGCATCTGTGTGAAGTTAGCTGAGGGCGTGCTGGTGGGGAGGGAAGTCCAATGCATGCTACGCAGTGCAGTATGCTCGCCCTGGTGCGCCAAGAGTTCGTTTTACATAGTACAATTGCATAATCTGCAACTTCAAAGGTTATTTGAACATTGAAACATTGTCTAGTGCGCAGTACCTGCTGTGATTGGTCTCTCTACTCCATGCAATCATATCATCACACTGCACGAGTCGCTTGGTATGGTACAACACTACCTGTATATAAGCAGAGCACATTACAGAAATGCATTGGCTGCGACCTCATCGCAGGTGCCACAGTCAGTTAGTGTTGCAAAACATAGCCAGCACCAATGCGCAACCATGGTCACTTTATTTTCTTGTGGACATTTCCATTGCTGGGAAGACTAGGCACGCATCAGGCCCCTTCTAGTTCCTTCAATTCTGCTAGCAACGCAGTTTCTGTGGCAATCTTAGTGACCTCAGGATTGGTCATCTTTCCACCAGCAGCCTGCTTCTCCTTCAGCTGCTCAATCTGGCGCAGCTTCTTCTGCAGCGCGCGGATGCGCTTGCCCGCGTCGCCATCACCATCAGCCGATGCTGATGCCTCAGGCTGTGATGATGCGGAAGGCGGCTCCAACTCTTGCATGGCAGATGTAGTGGCAGCAACTTGTTCTTGAACCTCGCCTGCACACAAGACAATAAAAATCAGGACACCACCTTACAAAAGTGCATGTCTGGATGAGATTGCACCTGCTCAATTCAGGGTGCCAGCTGGTCTGCTTATGCGAACAGTACAATCTATGCCCCCAGGAGACGGATTAGCATATGTTGGTCTGGTAGTTTACCTGCACCACCCTCCTTTTTCTTTTCTCTCCTCTTCTGGTTCTTCAGTGCCGCTTTGCTGACTGTCGCGCCGGGTGGACCTGCCGCGCCAGGCTTCACGCGGTGCGGCGCTTCATCATCGCCTGGATCATTCAGGTTGAGCTGCGATGAACTGCCGGCATGTGGCGGACGATAGCTTGCGGGTTTCGCTGCGGTCGGAGCATTCGTTTCGACATACTCTCGTCTGCCGGGTGACGGCGGCCTGTCTGGATGCGCGGACGCGGGCTCGGGCACCCACTCTGCTTGGTACAGAGACTCGTACTTGCGTTCGGTAGGTAACTGCTCTCCGTAGTAGGTGAACAGCTTGAACCCGTTGTCGACTCGCAACCTTGGTGATAGCGTGCACGTCATCAAGTGCCGCCCGTCTGGCGACCATTGACACATCACCGTGTCTCTCACTTTGGTTTTGCCCAGCAGCTTAGTGCGGTCTCGTGTCCAAAACTCCTGCACGGTTTGCTCAGTCCAGGTATGAAGGCACTTTGCAAATGTTGACAGTCAGCAGGCACGCAAGGGTAGGCGAGTGCTCACCATGTCACCTGGAAGGTTTCCAAAACCAGCTAGAACGACAACTGCACCACATGCAAACAGTTCAGTATGCTAGGGAGGTTGGCAATGATGTGGGCGAGCGAACGCACTTACATCGGCCATGCGGGTTCCAGCGCACGACGTTTCTCGGGCCGCTGCCAAACTCGAAGACAGGCTTGCAGTGTTCATCAAAGAGCGTCGCCTTGGCGGGCATGACTGCCAGTTTGTCAAGGTCATATTGTGGAAGCAGCTGATGTTACAGATATACCGACAACCGTGACAAGCAAGAACTGCTCCAAAGCAAGTCAAGTGAAGTGGATACATCCATAGACAGCGATGAACTCCTTCCCAGAAGGTGACCACTGGACATCGTGAATGGGACCTTCCTTACCTGCACAGGCAACTTGTGGCATTAGTAATGCACTTAACACTCCAAACGCATTTAGCAATCCATGACATGCTAAACGCAATAGTGCAGTGCTCAGATTAACCACGTACTGAGAGGGACAGCACAGTCGTTCTTGCCATCACTTCGCAAGAAGTGCAGGTGACTTTCTCCGTAGTAACTCTGGTTGGTTTTGTCTACATCTGAACTTGCATGCACTAGCACCGCGGTTGCCGTTGCATTCCAGAGGAATCGCACGCTGGAAACCCTGAAGAAGCTGCGGCGTGCGACGGGCTGGGCATCATCGCTTATCGCAGAGTACTGGTATATGCGGATGTTGGCTGGAGCGCCCTACATGCAAACAATACATTGAGAGATGTTCGTGCAACAGTGAACACCCAGTAACATAGCTTGCGCAGGTGACTGGCCGCAGAAGTGCACGCGGATGATATTGCACTATATATGAACTCGAGAGGCACCGGCGCGAAGCACCATGCCCCCAAGCCTTCGAAAGTGCTTGAAGAGCTTAGATGCACATCCGTGAGGTTGACAAGCTTTCATGCGCACCTTGACCTCTGGCACATACGCGGCGAGGAATGGGTCGTCACCAGAGGACAGTCCGACGGCGGCAACACCTTGAATGTGAAAGCGCTTGGACGGCCCAGCGGCCATGTCGGACGCATTGTAAAATTGCACCTCATTGGTGACCAATCTACACGCAACCCCTGTATCAGAGCTCCAACTGACTGAGGGCCTGAAATATATGTCATGAGCATCGCTCAATGTGGTGCCGCCATCACCGGATACTTGCATCACAGCACCACTCACCAGAGCTCTTTGAGGTACTGCTTCTGAAAGACTTGCAAAACCTTGCTGGCGGTGGCGGCCTCCCAGACAATCAGGTTGCCTTCGGTCGAGCCGGGTACATGTCGCTGAAAAGTGAGAACATACTTGCCTCCAGGAGACAGCGCAAAGGCAACCGCGCCCGCTGATGGAAGAGCAGCAGTCTGCGCAAAGCCTAGCCTAGTTAATCACAAAAGGCAGCACCTCAACCGTTGACATAACCGTACTAATTTGCAAAGGCGATGAGAGTAACTCGCTGCATTCACTGATGCAGCCATGAATGGATAAACAACCATACCATGACTTGAGCTAGCTGCAATGATGATAAGCAGCATGTGCGGTTAAGCTGATATCCCCCTTTCCATGCAATACAAGTGATTGCATGTGCATGCTATAGTAACGCATGGCAGCCAACAGAGCACCTGCAAGCGGCTGTGTACCTGCTTGCCGGTGCTGCTGTCGTACAGCTTGACGCCCTCCGCGCCCAGGACGCCGAGCACCTTGCCGTCGGCGGCGAACTGCGCGTCCGTTCCGGCAGGAAGCTTCTGCAGGTTAGAGTATGGCTCTGCCGTCGCTGGCAGGCCGTCCAACACGCTCGCGCCGCTGCCGTCGCGCACTGCACACACACACGCAACGCTGAGGCTCAGGAACAATTAGAGTATGGCTCTGCCGTCGCTGGCAGCACGGATAGGCATGGCCAGACAGATGCAAAAGGCATTCAGACACGTGAGATTTTATCGACTAGAACCGCTCATTGAAAATGTGATGGCCGTTCCCGCAAGACTCCTCCTCAAGACAGCTGCGTTGCGCGCGCACGCAGCGAGCACATCTAGCTGGGCATGAACAGTTTGCAAGCAAGTGGGTGTTGGCAACGTTTCGCGCAAAAACTTTACTGAGACGTTGTAAAGATCGGGATCAGTAACTGCTGCTGCGCAAGCTAGGCTCATGCTTTAGCAAGCACAGCGCATGCATGCAGTTGAGATGGGATCTCAGTGAGGCGAGCAAGCATCGCACGCCTTGAGAACAGCACAACACAACAGCGCACAACCGCGCTACACAACATTAGCACAGACTTGCAACGACTACAGCATACCCAGCAGCTTCATGCCGCCAATCTGTCCTTCTCGCCGTCCGCCGCCGCCGCCGCCGCGGATGCCTATTGCAGGACAAGACAGGGCGATATCGAGACCACTTCACTGCCGAAGTCACTGTCAATCCAAATGCAACTCCGAAGCAAACGGATGTCTATGAGCTCGTGGCATTTCAACCGTCAGATGAGACAATGTTGCCTCAGATGAGTACAATATCAATTGTTGCAGCATTGATATAAAGCGCAAAGCGTCGATATCAGCCAAAGCGACGTGCCTGTGGTTTGGGCGTTGAGTGTGGCGTCAGGTTTACTGCTGCTGTCCGTGTTGCTGTCTTCATTGTCGTCGCTTAGAAGGAGCAGGCGTGCAGGGTTAACTGCATGGTCGTTTGAGGGTGTTTATTGCAAGGTTGTCTTTGTAGCTTGCTGCCTGCTGCTCTAAGGAGCCGGCATGGCAGCTCTCTGCGAGAGTGAGTGCTGAGCGGGGCGTTGTGGTAGGTTGCGCAGCAGCAGGAACTGCAACTCGGCGGCGGTGAGTTGATGCTATCGGTTAATTGCTCGCAGTTTTATGCACTAGGATGGCTGCTTGCTGAACTGCCGGACTACCGAGTCAGTTCGTTCGTGCAGAATGGTGCTGGCTCGTTTGGCCAGTGCAAGCACCGGCTTGATTTGGTTGTACCTTCTGCAAGCACAACTATACTGTCAGTGTAAGGCATGCTACTGTTTTTGTCCCACCAGTTACGCCAGTCTTGAGCATACGTGTACTCCTTTGTAGGTACTAGTGGTTCTTGACATTGGCGACAGTGTGCAGCACGCATGCATGTTGTGTGTGCATGCGTGTGACTGTTGGGCGACATAGGTCCACTGTCGCCCCTTATTGACCAGCTGGCAATGTTGAGCGTAGGCTGCTGGGAAGAAAGCAATGGCCACTGCGTTAAGCGCTCAGCGATCAATGCCATGTTACGCTGGGCTGCGGCCTTCTGTTGCGTTGCAAAGGAACAAGCATGCACCCGCACCAGCGTTGTCGTCGGCAAGAGCCTCGCGCGTACGCAGACAGGTAAGGCAAACTTTTCCTCTTGCGCACTGTGGGTCCGTTTGAACGCACAGCATCAGTTTAATGTCATGGGCAAGCATTGCTGCCTCATAACAACCGTTTGCAACTGGCATGCACATGCTTGTGTGGCCCCCCCTCCCCCCCCCCCTTCTTCCTTTTCCACGCGTGACACACGCTGGCGCGCACACGCACATGCACATGCACACCAACCAACCAACTAACCAAGCACACCCGCACCCACTCATGCACACAACTGCGCATGCACGCACGTGCTCAGCATGCTTTCCGTGATCAATGATGGTTGCACAACATTCATTTGATGCACCAGGGGCGAAGGACGCCTGTGACCATAACAGCCGGGCTGAAGATTATCTTTGTGTCTATGGAGGTTGCACCTTGGAGCAAGACAGGCGGGTTGGGGGATGTGCTGGGCGCGCTGCCCATAGCGCTCGCGCAGCGCGGGCACCACGTCATGACAGTCGCACCCAGGTGAAGCAGCAGAGACAGCTGTCCGTAAGGCACATGTGGTTGTGGCATGTCATGCTTTGAATTGTTCCCATCAAACATGATGAAATTGATTGTGTAGTCGCTTGATCAACTATAACTTGCCAGGTATGATCACTATCTGGATGTTCCCGACTCAGAGGTCCGCACCATTGTTAAGTGGCATCATTCCGCTCCATCAGTGACAATGCCTGCGGATCCCAATCACGAGGAGGTTGGTGGGCTTGCATGCATGTGACTACACGCTAGCGGTAGCTGCTGCATCGTGGCATGACGACTTTGTTGTGCAGGTCAGGTTTTTCCAAACGTTTGATAATGGTGTTGATAGAGTGTTTGTAGACCACCCTTGCTTCAGCGCGCGCATACTGCCTAGTCCCGGCAATCCCATGGGTGAGCCATGCCCTGATTACTAAAGCACTGGTGTGTCCTGCCTTTAGCGGCCACCACAGGGCTGCGCCCTGAACGTTTGTTGCTACACATGTGT
The DNA here is from genome assembly GCA_009103225.1 of Chlorokybus atmophyticus. Classification (NCBI taxonomy): domain Eukaryota; kingdom Viridiplantae; phylum Streptophyta; class Chlorokybophyceae; order Chlorokybales; family Chlorokybaceae; genus Chlorokybus; species Chlorokybus atmophyticus. Next base: position 184,983 of record RHPI01001428.1, on the reverse strand, counting down.
TTTGTGAAGATCATTCTGGCATGTTGCTGTGCTGCAGCAGATTAAGAGTGTCTATGTCCTGGTTTGCAGGCAAGACGGGGAACAAGATATATGTAGGCTATGATGGCAAGGAGTACGAAGACAACGACCTGCGCTTCTCACTGATCTGTCAGGTGTGCACCAATGGAGCATTCCACTTGTGGACTCGTTGCATGTGACTCCACTCAACTTGCGCACGAATGGTCGTGCAGGCAGCTTTAGCAGCTGCGATCAAGATCCCGCACGGTGGTCGAGGGGGTGAGACCTACGGTGAAGACGTTGTGTTTGTCGCCAACGACTGGCATACTGCACCTCTACCAGTGATGATAAAGCACATACAGCACCAGATGGGACACTTCAAGCATGCGCCGGTCGCATTCTGCATCCACAACATTGCTTATCAGGGCAGGTGTGGATGTGTTTTCATGTAACACTACATCATGCACCGTGCAGCAATCGTTGCCAACCATTAACGCAATTTCTGAGTGAGCGTTGGCAAGACAGGTATGACACTGATAAGTACGAGCGCCTGAACATGCCTCAAAGTGCCTTTCCGTCATTTGAGTTTAAACCTGCAGCAGGGGTATGCGCCACGCATTGCCGTTGCGCATACCTTGCTTGTTGGAGTGTTACCTGACACTTCAACCATGGTCAAGTAGGGACGGAAGCTGAACTGGCTCAAGGCAGGCTTTCTCAACAGCGACAAGCTGCTTACAGTGAGCCCCGGCTATGCTGCAGAGATCATGACACCGGAGAAGAGCAACGGTTCGTGTGTATATATATATGTATATATATATATATATATATA
>RHPI01001428.1:153698-182486 GCA_009103225.1 Chlorokybus atmophyticus | reverse complement strand
ATATATATATATATATGTGCGTGCTTTTCTAGTACATTCTTGTGCGCATGTCTGTAACTGTTTCTAAGCGGAGCGTGTCATGAACAGAGCTCGACAGCGTTCTGAAGCAGGTTGGCGGTGTGGAAGGCATCGTTAACGGCATGGACGATGTGATGTGGAACCCGCAGACGGACAAGTTCCTGGCAGCTGATTGCAGATACAGCGCGGATGACCTGAGCGGCAAAGCTCGCGCCAAGGCTGCTTTGCAGCGCCAGGTACGGGCCAGAAATGGTCAATTGTTGTCTTACCTTGAGCTGTTGTGTACTCACTTTCACTGCCTGCAGTTTGGTCTAAATGAGGACCCGAATGCGGCGCTGCTGGCCTTTGTCGGCCGCCTCGATGACCAGAAGGGAGTGGACATCCTTCTTCACGCCGTGCCCGCAGCCATCGCGGAACACAGAGATGCACAGCTCGTCCTGCTGGGATCAGGCAGCCAAGAACTTGAGGCTGGACTCACGGGCCTGTCATCTCGGTTCCCTGGAAGAGCCGCAGGTTTATTGTTGTTGTGGTCAAATGCCAGTCAGGCACAGTTCAAGCCATTGCATAACAGAGCCTGCTGCAATTGTTGTGTCTTACAACATGAGTTGCTTTGCCATGCCTCGAGCAATGACGAAATGCGCACGCGCTTAAGTTACTATCGTGCAGGTGTAGCGGCCTTCTCCGTAGAGCTTTCGCATCAGATCAACGCTGGCGCAGACTACGTGCTCGTGCCGTCGCGGTTCGAGCCGTGCGGTCTGGTGCAGATGAACGGCATGCGTTACGGGACGATTCCCATCGTCGCGTCTACGGGCGGCTTGATTGACACGGTGCCGGCAGAGCTGGGCTTTCAGATAGGCCCCTTAGGGTTGGCCGAGAACACCGCCGGCGCGCGGGTGGGTGACCTGGATTATGGGTTCGTTGATTGTGAGGGTGCGGAGTCTGTTGCAGCCTGCATTGAGTTTCGCGAACTCCACAGCGATGTGGACCGCACCAACCCCACCGACGTGCGCGCGGTCACCAAGGTGCGTACCTGTTGTTGGTGCACAGCAGTAGCACACAAATTGTTTTCGTGCCTGCACATACCATGTCTGTGGTGTGCACATTGGTGAGTGCTGGACCATTGTGTAGTGCATATGAACTGATCTGTTTATGGCCTTTTCTGCTGCCAGGCTATCAGCACCGCACTGCAGTACTATGGAACACCTCAGTTCGAGGCTATGCGCGTTGCCGGGATGCAAAGGGACTGGTCGTGGCGAGAGCCAGCAGCCAAGTGGGAAAACGTGCTGCAGAAGTTGGTTGCTGAGCGGCTAGCAGCGGTGTAGGTGCTGTACACATACCAATTAGACTGACTGCCAGTTGCAAGGTGTGTGTGGTCTACAGCATGTGTGCCCGGTGATAGCTATACTACCGCATACACTACGAAAAGCGTGCGGTCTGCAAGATTGTTACTGGACATATGACAGTGTCTCATCCACTTTACGTGGAATGTAATGTTATTGTCACACAGTAGTACCATGAGGTTTGGGAGCTTGTGTGCGCAATGCCGCTGACCTGTACTGCCCCAGAAGGTTGCCTTCGACTTCAGAATGCGCTAATGCCCATGATTTAGTGGTGTTGCCACTGTTCACAGCACAAGCACAGGATGCAGGAGCACAACTCTTTCACGAAATCATAATGTCCGTCGCAAAACGGTCTGCAGTGCATGAGCACAATCTCACATACACTCTCATATACTGTTCACATAAACAATAACGTTCAGCAGGAGCAGGCAGGGGTGGAACGCATCCAACCGTGACCTGGGGCTGCTCACTGTTCTTGTCCCTTACCCCCCCTAGTCATCGAGCCCATCAACCACGCTTGCTACCGGCGCCCTGCGTATGCCAAGGATGACACGGCCGACTATCTCCCTTCCAACAAGCTTCTGACTGCCGGCAACAACGGACAGCGCGCCCTCCTGGTCGGCGGCAAGTGAGCAGCAACTCGGTTGGGCTTCCTGGTCATCGAGGTCCACCACGAGGAGGATGGGCTGTCCCTGCTGCGCCTTGGACACGCGCACGAAGGCGGCCACGGGCGCGGGCGTGGGGCAGAGCAGCGCCACGAGACGCGTGCCCCTGTCGGCGAGAGCGGGCCACTGAGGCAGCGCCACCCACTGAGACGGCGTGGAAGAGGAGAGGGAGAACACGCCAAGCGCGCTGGCGTTGGCCATGGCGGGTGCGGAGCGCAGCTGGTTGGCGGAGAGGGCGGCCATGTTGCCAAGGACGGGGACAATGGCGGAGCGGAGGTCGTCGTCGGCCACGCCCACAACAGTGATCTCTGCGGGTGTGGTGGAGACGGAGGCGGAGGCGTGGTCATCGGCGGAGGCGGCGGAGTCGGCCTGGCCTGCGCGGGAGAGGAGGGTCTGTAGCTTCTGTTTTGCGGCGTCGGAGGAGGCGACGGCGAGTCCCTGCTCGACATAGGTCTCCTTGTCAAAAGCGGTGGTGGCCTCAAGGGCCTGGCGGTAGTAGAGGTAGGCGAGGCAGTCTGCTGGCGTGGGGGCGAAGAAGTCACGGTCGGAGCCGCCGCGCTTGCGCTCGTGGTCCTTAATGGCGCGCGCAAGGAGACCCACGCTCTTGGCCTCCATGGACGGGCTGTTGTTGTCGAGGATGTACTCGGCGGCCTGTCGACGCTGCGTGTTGTTGAGGATGCGCAGCTCGTACAGCACGTCCGCGCCGTCCACGTCAAAGTAACCCAACGCGTCTGGGTCCATGCCCGCCGCGCGCAGGGACTCCAACACCTGCGCGGCCACGGTCCAGCGGTTCTGCTCCGCGCCCGTGAGACCCGTCTCCGCGTCGATGGCGTTGGGGCTGTAGCCGGAACGTAGAAGCAGCGGGACAACGCGAGCAAGCTCATGCCAAAGGCCCTGACGCTCGCGAAGAATCTGAAGCTGCTCCTGAGCCGTAAGAGCAGAACCGTAACCGCCCTCCTCCTCCTGGTTAATCACTCGGAACGGCTGGTACGGGGCCTGCCAACACAATCCACACATGAGCATATGCACGCACGCATGCTTTATGAGTGGGGGAGCTTCAACACGATGATGGCCAAAAGTGCGTGAGTGAGGCGCAACTGCGTGCACATGCGACGAAGTCTGCTGCTGTTCTCTGCACTAGTCCAGCTGGATTGCAAATGCCAGCAGCTGTTTGCTGTTCTACAACAACATGCAACCTGGCAACTAAGATAGGTTGCGCCTTAACCAGTGGTTGTTTGAGACATGTTGCATGACGACTGAGCTGATGTTAGGACGAGACCATCACAAAGGACGCAACAACGTGTGCTCTCGACTGACAAGCACGGCAAACAGCTGAGGGTGACCATGATGGTGGCGACCCAGCCCCTGCCACTGCCTATGCTCTGCTGGTACTCAATGCGACTGCAGTAGCGCTAGTGCAGAGGCTTTGATAAAGGTACCAAGGCAAGAAAACGCCTCAATCCCCGTGCCGAAGACCACGACCCCAACCACGACCATCGAGCCAGACTCATCTCAAGCCAGGTCCAAAGCGACCACGCCAAAAGAATGCGGGTAATGTTGTGACTACAACACCATGCATGCGCGTGTGTATACCTGTAGAGGTGTGTTGGATCCTCCGCCGCCGCCTGCGCGTGCAGTGACGGAGAGCGCCCGTCGGCGAAAGAGCGGCGCAGGAGCAGGGTGGGCCACGGCGGGTAGGGGCCGGCCCATGAAGGAGGCTGGGCGAGCCGAAGGCGCCTGTGCGACAGCGTGGCCGAGCAGCGCCGCCGTGGGAGCAACCGCGGACGCCATGATCCTGACCCTCACCGCCACTGCCGCCGCCGCTGTCTGCTGTATGCTGCGTCGACTTTTTCTGGTCTGCACTTGCCAGCGCGCGTCACACAGCGTGCAGTGTGGTGTCGCGTTACTCTATGTGTCAAACTCACGGCACTAGGCACATGTGCCATGTGGAAATATCTGCACTTGGCCGCTTGTTGCAGAGCGTTTGGTCTCCCTTGCCACTCCACACTGTTAGCTGTTGTAATCAACTTGTCGACGATCATGGTTATGCCTGTTACACGTGTACCATGACTATTCGCTTTAGCCGTGTGCATGCATGTAACGGGCCGGGATATTGTACTTACCCGGTTGAAACCCCACTCTATTAGTGCACCCCCCATGGTTTTGGGAGAGGGGTTATGTTTACATGAGCAGGCCCCCCTTTTCGTATACAACCCCCCTTTGCCCCCTATAACGGGCTAGAATGGCATAAAACTGGCCAGAATATCGTAAATTAGGCTAAAATACCCAGTGGCCGACATATGGTATTGTCGGCACCATATTGCGGCCAAATACAGCCCCCCTTGATTGACAGAAGGGCCCCTTTACTAGAATACCCTCTTCATTATTAGGGAGGGGGGCTGTGTTAAAACGAGGGGGCTCTGATCGGGTGAATACGGTATGCAAGTTCCGTGCGCATATTTCAGCATGTTTATATGCCCATGTACATGACATCTGTTATGTGATGTGTACCCTTATAATAACATGTTCATATGCCCATGTACATGACATCTGTTATACGTTGTGTACGCTTACTCCGAGACGGAGTCTCCGGATACCTCCATTTTACACCATGCGTGGAGGCGATGATCGAAAGCAAAAAACGCCATCAACTTCAGCAAGAGATAGATGCTTGATATCTTGTGCAACGCATCGTGATGTTGCATGGATTCCGTGTTTATACGAGTGAGTCTTTGTTTATTGCTATGGCTTTACATACATTTCAAGGAGATACATTCACTGTGTTGCTTAAATCCCACTTACTATGCAGTAGTCCTCTGTAAGCTTGTCGGGCCCTGGGTGCTCCCCTCAGCGATCGGCATGTTGCTGTCGGGGCAGCTGCGGCATTTGCTGCAAAGAGCATCATGGTTGATATGCGCATGCGGGGTTGCTCCTTGCAATGGAGCATGCACTAGCCAGACAGCACCAAGGTGTTTACCATGTGCGGACGGATGATGCTTGAAGTCGAGCGACATGGATGCTGACTCTATGCAAGGGCAGTTTGCCCTCGCATAGACTGCCCTGGCACAGAATAGTTATAAATAAAACACTAGCCATTAAATTATTAAGGAAAGCCGCCGATTATGCAATTACATGAGCACGCTGTCTGGTTCGGCACCTTGTAAATTAAGTAAACTCACACACCATCTACTAGTATGTACAACATGCAGGGGCAGTCGGTTGCGTGCAGCTGACTATGCCAGCATAGGACAATCAATAATTAGTGTACAAAACGGTTTTGTACAACATACGTAAGAAGTTGCTCATGCATGTGCAAGCTGCAAGTCGATATGACTCCACCTTAGTACGCGACACGATTAGCAGCACAAAGTCAAGGGTTGTAGTGAGCTCGCAACCGCAGATAATACGTCCTTCAATTGCTGTCGCAATCATGCGTCACTGTAAACTTCTCAACAAAGCATTGCCATATATGGTCATTCTTATACCCTTATAAACCGTTCAGGCGCGTGTCGGCCTCCCTTAAATCTTTGCCGCACTTGCTGAATGCAAGCTGCTCAACGTTTTCATGATATAACCTCAATGACTCACCTGCATGTTGGGTGATCATCTCATTAAAGTTGTATCTCAAAGTGGGCAAGCCGGATCTGTCAACGGTGAACGTCGCAATAAGAAAAAAAGAAAGAACACGTATCAATGGGTGGAGGCGGGTCTTCACCATGATAAAGCAAAAAGCACCAGTTTCACAGTCCTTCACACGCAAACGAACCAGCGAGTCATCGAATCCATATAAGGGGACACATGTGCGCGGCCGATCATGACAAACTCCAGCTTAGATAAAGCCGCTTGGATGCTGCTTTGGGGCATCAGATGCATTGTGATCCCGCGGGTGCAGCCGAGGCAAAGCGTCTTCAACCGCGTGTTGTTTGATTTAATTGCAACCGGAAAGGCGCTCACATGCGTGACCGTTTCCAACAGGTGGAGTGTCCCCTAACCCAATACGTGAACCTCCTTGTCTCGAGGATGGACGTATTGGTTAAACTCATCAACAACATTGTTCGGACGGTGGCGGTGCAGGTCCAACGTTAGATGCTTGATGTTGGTCTTCCCCTGTTGGGGGGTGAAGTCCACAATGTAGCAATCAGGCATTTGGCTCGCGCAGCGCTCGAGTTAAATAAAGAGGGGTTGTATCATCATCCAATCCATCGGCTTGAGGATCAACTGCTCGATCAGGTCAAGTTTAGGGTTGAAGAGGAAGGGTTTGAACTCGACTCAAAGAGTTTCAAGCCTCCACATCTCTCTCACACCATGCCACTTGTTGGCGCACACGGCCGGGTCGGTCACAACAACCGTCAATCCGCGCATGCAGGAGCGTGCGCGGAAGCCACATAAAACCACAAACTGCTCCGCCGTGCATAGGATGTCGCGCCATGGCCTGATGAAGTCACGCACTATGTCGCGCGCTTCGCGGCACACTTGCGCCAGCCTCGCTGCATCGACCTGCACATGTCACAACCAACACACAGTCGTGCTGTTGAACTCACTACCATACGCACATGTGTGCACGCACGCACGCACGCACGCACACGCGTACCCATGCACGCCATACGTGCACACGCATTCAGTCCACAGCAGGACAGCACAGCATGTCTGAGTGGCTCTGACTCAAGGCAGGTTGTGATGTTAACGACATCGTGAGCGGATATGTACCTGGTCCAGCCATGCACCTTCGCCAACCACACCGAGCACGTCAACCAACTGTGCGCAGTGCGTGATTCTCTTACTGTCTGCGCACAAGTGGTCACACGTATTGTGTGGGCAACTATACCTCAAGAAAGCGCATCTCGATGCACTAATTGCGTTGTACAGAAGGTACAACAACGACATGAAAAGGCCTTGCTACCCACTACACATAGGGACTGTGTCGGATCGCTGGCATGCAAGGCAAGCTGCACGATCGTGTTATGAGCAATCCATCCATATCCGTAATTGTGTACAGCGCTTGTTGATCACACTGCACATGTCTTGCTGCATGCAGTGCGTAGAAGGCAAGGCGCCTCGCACCGCAGAGTTGAGATCAGAGAGGAGGAGTATGACATCCACTGACGTGCGGGCTGCAGCCTGCACACAAACCGGAGCGGCAACGCGAATGCGAATGCCAATGCGAATGCCAATGGGACACACAAGAAACCAAGGCCTGCTGCTGCTGCTGCTGCTGCTGCTGCTGCACGGCTGAAGCGGCGGTGGCCGTCGGCAGCCATTTCGTCCCTGGGCACCGTCCATGGCCATGGCCTCATCCTGTGGGCAATGCGTCGTGTCGAGTGTGGCCGACCCATCGCGGCAGCTCCCTTGGCAGCATGTGAGCTTGGCCTTTGAGGACGTTGCCCGTGTACCGGGAAAGCCTGCTTCATTTTATCATAAGCGTGGCAGCACACCTTGCTTCATCAAGCTGTGGTCTGGTGAAACAACAACAACTTACTCGTGTTCATGTTGCTGTTGTGATCTCGACATGGTATGTACACGCGCGCATGCAGTCAAGTCCGGGTTGCAGTCGCAATTGTGCACGACTCAACGCTACTAACAACTGCTACCAACCACCTTGCATGTTCGCTTTCAACTTCTATTGCATTCATGTATATGGCTGTGCACTCAAGCAATGCTGGTGCAACACGCACACGCACACATACACACGCAAGCAACGACTGTGCTGCACGTCATTGCAAAAGTCACATGCACGTACACGTTGATTAACCACCTCATAGACTTTTGCAACTCCACACTCTTGCCAGCATGTATAGGGAATGTGAATTGGTCCATTGTCAACAACAACATGGACGAAGTTTCTGCTCAATGGCCAGGCCCAGCTTGGACAGCATCGTTGAACTAACCAAGGAAGAGCATGTTGTTAATGTTGGCGTTGAGACTCTGTACTCAATGGGCTACACAGTGCCTTGCCCCTCAATCGCTGAGCTAGATTAATGCAAGCCTCCACAAGCAGCTCTTGTAAGGGCCGGTGCGCAGGGCGACGGACCAACCGTCTGGGATGCCTGGTTGCACAACTTGCCCACCACCATGCATGGCGGCACGACCGCCATGGCCTGTACACGTGAAGAAGGGCGGGTTTCCATGACGGATACCTTTGCACTCGCGTCGCCCCATGGCACGCTTTCCCCGCTCAGTCAGTCGAATCCGCTGTACATGCCAAAGCCCCTCTGAACGCGTTTCTCCTCCTCAACCTGCGGACGGCCAGGGCACACATGTCTGTTCAGCAGCCCGAGGGTCTCTTGTGCAGAGAGCAAAACGCACGCGTGCACGCACGCACGCACGCACATGAACACGCGCACATGCACGCAGAGACACAGGGGCAAGCGTAGGTGTGCCTGTGCATATGCGCTGCTCACGCACGTAGTTTTTTGCGCGGCTCGCTTGTCCGAGTTCCCTTTTGCGCTTCTCCTTCTGGTTGAAGCTCTCTTTCCTGCGCTCGCGGCTCTCCGCGATGGCCGCCTCCTTGAGCTTCATGGCGTACTCCTTGCGCTGAAGCGCAGACGCCGCAGCCTGCCCATCCAACCAAACCCGTGTCACAACGTACACGTGTGGAAACATCGTTGTCAAAGTATGCGTACCGCTTCTGCGCCCTCGTTGGCCGTGACGCGCGTCCTCTCTCGCTCGTCCGCATCCTCCTTCTCCTCATCCTCGTCCTGGTCCTCCCCCTTCTTGCGCTTGCTTCCCTTGGACCAGTTCCAGTCCGTCTGCTGGTTGTCGGCGCTGGACTCGGGCACGTACAGCACGGAGGGACCGCCCTTGTAGCCGTGACGAGCGAGAGCAGCAAAGTCTAAACCAGCCTTCTGCTTGCTCTTGCTGCCGACACTCTTGACGCCATCTGCGCGGTGGCATCACGCTTTAGCGGGCGTGCACGCGGTCACTCGACACGATCGTGCGCAAACGACAGGGCTTGAGCCATCGGCGACGTACGCAATACGAGCAACGCGTGTGCTGACAGTGGGTAGCACACTGGTGGTCCCCATGGGAGGGGTGTTGTACTTGCATGCGAGTTTGCGCAGTGCAGCACGAGACCACACATCGTCGAACACAAGGCTGCAAACCGCGAAGGAGAGCCGACAACAAGTGCCGTAACGAACGATGTGACCACGGCATACACACAACACGGGCATGAGCGAGCAAACTAACTCAACGGAGACGGATTTGCAACGGTCAGAATGTGAGTGCATGATATGATGAGTCGTTTAGACCGCGAACGAGAGAGCAGTGCTCCTTGCCCTCCCACCGTCTTTGTTGTCCACCTGCTGCTGCTGCTGCTGCTGCTTGCCTCCAACTCCTCCTCCTCCCTCCTCCTCCTCCTCCGCCTTGTCGTCGTCGCCATCGCCGCTGACTTCATCGTCGTCTGTGTCGATCGTTGCTGCGAGTGGGTCCATGCCCTTCCAAGCCATGATGCTGCCTCTCTCTCTCTCTCTCCCCACAACGAAGCCGCCGCGCACGAGCTCTCCTACCGCCTCCGCCTCCGCCTCCGCCTCCGCCTGCACACTGAGTGCAGTAGGGTTGAACTCGACAGGAGGAGTGCGGGCGGCGGCGGCGGCGGCGGCGGCGGCGGGGCGAGGCGTCCGGCAGCCTCTCCGTGTGTATGTGGGGATTTAGCTACGGCGGCGGAGCGTGGGGGTTAGGGGCAACCTCATCGAGTAGTAGTAGCATGGCTGCGCCGATGGCTGCTGCGGCTGCTGGTCGCTGATTGCTTGGTTGAGTGATTGAGTGAGTTCTTACGTGCCCTGCCGTCAGTCGGCGCCATGGCGGGTGAGAGAAACACGTGTGCTTGACAAGCATGAATGCACGCGCTCATCATCTGCAGCTGCCTGTCTCTCAATCTATCGCGCAGCTGCTAGGTTCCGCTCACACAGTCAGTCAATCGGTATGTGCTAGTTGAAGACGTCGGCAGGCGGAGTGTTGTTTGGTGTCTGTGTGACGTGCAGCTGCGCATACAGGACTGGAGAGAATCACTGGACACTGCAAACGCAAGCATGCCCGGTTGAGTAGCAATGAAGCAGTAGTAGTAGCAGTAATCAAGGCATTGTCGTTATGCGACATGCTTATCCCACCCCGCTTTGTGCACGTCTGTTTGTTATCAACACATGGACGAGCGCGCGTGCAGACGAGGCGCATGCTGCGGAGCAGGAGATGGAGATTGAGGCACTGCAGGCCATACTCATGGACGACCTACAAGGTGCATGCGTCATCATCTTCACAACGCAACAATGTGATGAGAGCACACCAGCAGCAGCAGTACCGTTCGAGTTGTTCAGCAGCAGCACTGCCTGCAATTGCATGCACATCGTCGCACATGCAGTTCATAGCAGTCGCGTGGACGTGCTGAGGGCTCTTCATGTGTGCAGAGATCGACCCGCAGAGCACGGATGCGCTGAAAGGAGAGGGCAGGTGCTTCCAGATCACGCTCTCACCAAAGGCAAGTGAGTGTGTCTCACACGTTGTGTATACTATGCGGGGCCCTTACCGGTGACACACTGTTCGTCATCAACCTCTTTTTGGTGTTGGGGTGCAGAATGATGACGAGGACGAGCCCACAGAAATACCTGGTGAGCAAAGTTGCGTGTCATGTGTGTGTTGTGTGCGCACGGGTGTATCAAGTCTCATGTTGCAATGACCAGTTCGTATGGCGTTCATCTTCGCGCACACGCCCAACTACCCCGACGAGCCGCCCATCATAAAAATACGCAGGTGCGTGCACACTCTGCTGCGCTGTGTTGTGCACTGTTGCAACTGATTGCGAGCGCAACGTGTGGTGTGGTTCTGATCCGCGGCGCTACTATTGTGCCAGTTTGAAGGGTGCGAGTTCAAACGAGGCAGAGGAGCTGCAGCGGCTAGTTAGCGAAGAGGTGTGACGCGTTGTTGGATCAAGATAGTGTACATATGGTTGTTGCTGACACGTGCGTTGATTCTGCGTCCTCGCAAAGGTTGAGAAGAGTTTAGGTATGGCTATGGTCTTTAGCCTGGTGTCTCTTGCCAAAGATTGGCTTCGCGAGAAGTTTAACCCCGAACGCCTGGACGAGGTGGACGCCGCCGCAAGAGCCGCAGAGCTCGAAGCACAGAAGCTGGTAAGCAAGAGCCACTCTTGGGTCGCGGTGGTGCGTCGTGTTGGTTTATTTGTTTGTTGATGTTGTAACCTTATTGTAGGAGGAAGCGAGGCGGCATGGGACGCAAGTCACGCCTGAGACGTTTGCGTCGTGGAGCACGCGGTTTGAAGCGGAGGCTGCACTCGAAAGGGCAAAGTGCGTGCTCTCATCCGCCACGGGGGGCGTGTGTTCATAAAGCATGTTCCTTGCGTGGCCGACCTCGTCTCACGGCTTCGAGTGTGCGTCGCGCAGGCTTGCCACTGGCTCGGCCGTGAAAGGAAAGGTCACGACAGGGCGAAAATGGTTTGAAACGAATAAGGGAGCGGCGGTAAGTGCCCGTATCCACAGCCACGCAAGCAGTCATTGTGATTGTCGATTCGCGATCAGTCCACCCCCTGCCTACATATGTTGATGTATGATTGCTGTGTGCACGCACGCATGTGTCCCTTGCAGCTTGCGGGCGAGGAAGAGCTCGACGACGATGAGGAGGAGTTCAACCCGGACGACTTTGATGAAGGTGCGTTCTGCAACCAACAAATGCCATGCAAAGTTGCTGTTGGCTGGCACGGTTTGTACACGGAGCTCACGCGCAACGTGTGCGTTCGCAGAGGAGGATGCTATGCTGGACGAGTACCTTAACGAGCACAAGTAGCACGCATACAACTGTTCTCGCTGGTGTTGGCTTCCCGGTCTTTGCCTCTGATGTTCCTGCTTTGATGCAACAAACCGTTGCAATTTAGCGATCAGACGCAGCACAGCGCATTTCTTTGTCAGCCTGCACAAGCTGTTGATGAGCAGCTGAAGCCAGGCAGTACAGTGGTGGTTAGCATTGCATCCATGATGCTGGCTTGCTTTATCCGGTATGTGTCGAGCGATGGAGCTGATAAATTGCCTTGATGACGATGAGGTCAGGTGATGTATTCGTGCGAAGGGATGGCATGCTTCAGGGATAATACCGATGACAATCAGCATAGCATTGTCAATGCATCAGTATGAGTAAAACTTCGGATGGCCTGGACCAGTCCTTGCTTGTGTGTACAGGATAAGCGCGAGGCTGTGTGCGCTTCACTGCAAAAGTACACAAGCAACTCTCACAAGTTCTGCACACACGACCACCTGCACTAGCATCCACGCATATGCCAATGCATGTGGTGATGATGCAGACTCAGTCATCAAGCAATGTTGTTGAGTCGTTCGTATGTGCAGCATAGCGTGGTGCTGCTGGCTGGCGGTCCGGGCAGTAGATTGTGTGCTCATAAGTGTGGACACTGGGCTGTTTTGTGGTTGTCNACAATTAGTGAACTCGTATTCAATGAAGCACTTGGGGTGCAATGCACAGGTGAGCCGCAACAATGTGTCTCTTGCCTGTTTGGGTATTTCGTATAGTGACCATGCTAGAGCTTTGCGAGCTAAGCAGTCCGCGGTCTTTGCAGCTCATTGTCGACGAGTTTGGTGAGAAGCTGCTGGAAGAGCTGGATTATGTGCAGGTGTGCGTTGGGGTCATTATCCTTGGGTATGTGACAATGATTATGTGCATACCACTGTTGACACTGTTGACATTGTTTGCACAGGAAGCGCGCAACATGCTAGATTTCTATGGGAACTTCAAGAATGACCCCTATGTGAAAATTCCCATGTGCTACCGGGAGTTGACAGGTCCTCAGGTTTTAGTGATGGAGTGGATTGACGGGGTCAAGCTTACGGATATCGCTAGCATCAAGAGCGAAGGTGGGATGATTGCGCATGCCTCGTTGATATGTTTGCCTGTAGTAGAGCCGTATCTCGAGCATTGGGGGGGGGGGGGTAAACGCAGATTGCTAGTTTACCCACTGAGCAGTACAAGTGACTGGCATCTTTATGGTGTACTTACTGACAGCAACGCAGGCATGTCAATGATATCAGAGGTTCGTACTCAGCTTCCATGCGACGCACGGAAGCCAAATTAACACCAACCAGTAACACCAGCAGTGCATGTGCTTACCAGGTCACCAACCACAAGCACACGCATGCATGCACTACCAGCACAGACACTCACAGGAGTTGTTGAGACAACTGCATGCAAAGCTTTGCTCAAACCCACGAGTGGTTGGCCATCACCCATAATCAAAGCGGCATGCAAATGCTAACAGGATTGATATCTTCTGGGCTGTACCGAGAATGAGGTCACAAATGCGCAGTGCGCAGACAATTGGACATATGCGACCAAACAGCCTGCTGCATCACAATGCAGTGCTCTTGAGAACTGAATCCATGGCTGCGATGCAACAGTGGCTTCCGGCATACATTGCTAGGTAACACACTAAGAGGCTAACAGTAGCTACCTGTAACAGGTTTCTTGGAATGCACGATGCGCGCAGTAGTCAACACTTGCGCATCTTTACCAATAAAAGGGCGCATGAAAGCAGATACTGTCCTGTACAAAGGGGCATGGCTATATGCCTCAAAAATGTTGCAGCTAAGGAATGAAAGAATGACAACAACGTGCTGAGGATACCAAATCCACAGAGGGAAGCAGAGTGTAAGTACCCTCGCAACGTCAGCTGGAAGCATGGGCCTTGATGAGCATCGCCACAGACTGTCCAAACATCTCTTTGGTGGCTTTGCTAGTAGGCTGGTCGCCAACATACAAATCCAGCAGCGCACCTGCATTGGCCTCATTTACATGGGTGTGCGCGGGTGCTGCATGAGCCCAAAATTCTAAATGCACAGCAAACTTACGGCAAAGAGGTGCGCTGTTGATGACGCCAAGCTTGCGGCCGTTCACTGTGTGGCAACAACACCCCATCAGCAAAGCCTCTACCACGTCAACAAGCACGGGGGGCAGGCGCACATGCAAGACACACTGGTCAACACCGCTTACCATGAGTGGTCAGGCGGCCTGAACTGCACCGAAACGTGATGGTAGTTCCCTGACACAATGACTCGATAAGCATAAAGTGAACGAACAACATGAAAGCCAAGGCAACAGCAATGTGAATGCGTGTTCTAATGAACCAGTAAACACCGCGAACCCACACGGAGTGGCTGCAATGGACTACAGAATCTAAAGCTTTGCGGCTAAAAACGTACCCTTCCAATCTTCATGGTTTCATCAAACATGCCTGCAAACGTTTTCAGGTCTGGGCCGTTGACATTTCCACCAACCTGCAAACAACGGTATTATCAGGCTTTGCAGTTTTGTCAGCAATAGTACTGCTCTATACCAAAACGCAATGATCTCTCACCTTGACAAGCCGTTTTCTCAATGACTTCTCAAACACCCTGTGCAACCCAAACTTTGTTACCACCAGCGATGACAAGTTGCAGACATGTAGCCACAGCGAGCGCCACATGCATGTGTCCCACACATGCAAGCATGCCTCAAGTCGTACCCGCGTACATCTCCCATGCTGAGTCCATTGTAATGGATGACCAACCGCAAACTGATGTCCAGATTGCGCCTGCGAGACAACCCAGTCAGCAGCAGAGCCGAGAGGTAGCAAGTCCAAGCATGTACCAAAGGCAGTGTGATCGCTGCAGGCAAATGGTTCTCAAAACAACCTGGGCTGCACACCTGACAAGGTCTTTGTAGAAAGCTTCACTGTTCTTCAGCGACGCCGGATCAGCGCCTGCATACTTGGCGCCGAGCTCGCGAACCAGAGTCTTTGGATCGATGTCTGCAAATGTCGGCAGCGTCACCAACACAACACCATGCAACGTGCTTTGACATACAACCGAAATTGATTTGCGACGCACATAGTTAAGCCATCAGCGGTGTCTCAGCACACACAATGTGAGGGAGGCTTGTCGGGCAACTTACACAGTCCAAAGGCATAGATCTTAATAGTTTTCAGCTTCGCTAGACTTTTCCCGCGCATGCCAACACCGCCAAGGATCTGTCGCACGCAACACGAAGATACTGTTGCTTTGGGCACCATGTGGGCACCTCAACAAACGATGCATATAACGGCGCTGTTGCAGATTGGAGTGCACGGAGGCAGCTGCCAATGCTCAGTGCGTGAGTGCAGGGTCCAAACCTGCACAGAGCCGCAGTCGTCATGCAGGGACTTGGGAAACGGGATGCCGGTAGACCGCTCGCGCACAATTGCACCCACGTCTACCCCTTTGCTCTGACCTATGTGGCTAAGCACAGCAAATGGCCAAGAAGACGCCTTGCCGGACGTGCTGGCGGGACTGTCTTCGTCCCTGTGCAAAGCACACAATGCTATTGATACTTCCACAAGACAAAGTCCTCGGCTACAAGCTAGCAAACTGGCAAGTGCTGGTGACAGGCTAGCCTTGAAGAAACATTGCTGTCACTAGTTTCATTGTGGCAATGACCATGTGTGACAGTGCGAATTGCTGCGCAAGCTTTTTGGCAGTGCCCAACCTGATTCCGTCGCAGGCGTCAAGCGGCAGCTGAGTCGACTTCTCAGCTAGCAAGGCGCCGCCTCCTCCCGCTCCTGCGGCGAGTAGCGACCACTGCGGCCTGCGCTGGCTGTCCATCGCACCGAGGCGAGCCGCTGTCGACGTTGACGACCTCCTGGAAGCCGCCCGCTCGCTGGAGCAGCCTCCTCTGCGGGCTGAGGAACTGCTGCCCGACGGACCATCCTTGCCACCCCAGCTGCCGCCCACAGGCAGACCGAAATGCAGGATCCCGCCCATGGCAACAACAGGAAGGACGACAGGCAGGAGCACAGTGAGCCTGCAGCAACGCTAGGCCTGGTCTATATACGTGGTAGCTTGCAAGCTGATCTCCCGGAGCTAGCCAAGCGCAGTGTTGCCGTCGCGACTGTTCAGTAAAGTTGCCGTGCTTGCCACCACACTGCTCCTCTCGACCCCCCGCTAGATACGTACAGCACTGATCAGACGCTCAATGCGGGCGCCACTGGCCGTCCCGTCAGCTCCGTCCTCGTCGTGCGTACCGCCGCCCGCCTCTGTGCAGTGCAGGCTACTACTGGGCTCTACCGCCGAGGCCTGCTGCTGCTGCTGCTCAATCGCGCGTATCGGCATTGACCGTGGCGGGAGAAAGCGCGACGCGACATGACAGAGATCTGGTCTCTGCTCACCACCATCACCTGAACTCGGACGCGGAAGGACCAACGCGTCATTCGCTAACGTGGCCTCCTCCACGGCTATAAGCTCCATCCCAGGACCGATTCTGGGTGCGATCCTGAAGCAAGCTCTCAACAATGCGCCAGCTTTTATACCAAATCGGGGCGGATCTCGCTAGTCCCTGGATCAGCAGTAGTCCTTCTCGGACCGAGACCAGCGTTTGACAGACGTATTGTCGCGAGAAACATTTCCGAACCCAGAAGAGATTCCCCACGAGCGAGCGTTTGTGGCTTGTGGCTGAGGCGAGAGAGCGTCTGTCCGTCGCTTTCCCCATCTCACACCAGCAGTGGCCGTGAACCAAGCTGGGCGGAGAGGAAGACAGCCGGCGGCGGCGGCGGCGGTGGAGGCGTTGTTGCTTGCTGGTTGAGATTGGGTTTGACCTTGCGACTGACTGTGGAGCGGTATGGAACACTGCACAGCGTCGACGATGTGCAGTAACATCAGTTGAACGAATTGGGCGTCAGCAGTAGTAGGCACAGCCTGCTGAGGGTGAAGGAGGAGGTGGAGGATGTCGTTGACGGCGAGCACCTCCGGCTGCTGTGCGGCGTTCAATGAGGCTGGGGTGTCGGGGCTGAACCGGAAGACAGGCGAAGCGGGGGGGTTCGGGGGCGCATGGTCAAACAACAGGGGTAGGCAGCACAGGCGCAGGGTGGGGGGCCGACGGCGGGGGGCGCATGGATTCGTGGTCTCCGCCGTGCTGGCGCCGCCTCCACGCAGCAAGACCCCAGCAGCCTCCTCCCCTTCCGGTAGAGCTCCCTCACCCGCCCGCTCGCCCACACCCGCGCTGCAGCTGCAGACGGACAGCAAGCTGAACGGCTTCAATGGGACCATGGTCCTGGGAGGCGCGGGCAAGGAGGACGCCCTCACGCAGCTCGACCTGGACCGCGGACTATGCGTCACTTTTCGCAAATACTCTCCACAGCTGGTAAGCCGCGGACACAGAGAGCGGTGTTGAGAAGTCTAACAAGCTCAAACAGGGGCTCAGCAAGATTGCGTGGTCGATTGCATGTCGTTTGAGACTGTTCTCCAGTTGTAAGCTACACAAGCGTTGGGCTGTTGAATTTGTTGATCTCATAGCGATAACCTGCTGCTGACGGAGTGTTGCACGTAGAAGTGAGTATGACAGCTTCAACGCAGACTGTTTGAGCAAACTACATGGCAGTCTTCTGCCCATTGAAAGGATGCCAAACAGCAATGCAGGTGGTATGTAGTTGACAGCTAGCCACACGTAGCAGCTTTATTGTGCAGAGCATGCCATCGCGTGCAACACAGATTGTGCGATGCGCTGCACTGTGCATGCGAGCAGCGCACAGCATAAAGTACACACCTGGCGACACCAACACGTTATTGTTTTCAACTTGAGTTTGTGTGCAGTGGCGGTGGGTGTGTGGCAAGGTCACTGTGTTGGTATGTTTGTATATGGGGGAGGGGGGGAAGGGGGAAAGCTGTGGCTGGCAATGGCCAACAGGGTGAGTCTGTGCAGCATGCAAGGCAGTTAAACTTTTGTGCTTTGGGTTGTAAGAGACTTTTGTGATGGTGGGCTTTCAAGGGTGCAGGAGCTTGCCTACGACAACTTTCGTTGTGTCAGGATAGTGGATGCGATGCTGTACGCAACATGATTTTTGTACGATGCGCACTGGTCAACAGTCGAAATAACCATGTGACGCAATGGTACATGCAGGTTCGCGACAGGGTGCTGAGCTCTCCCCTGGCTGCTTTGCAAGTACTCGCTCGCGGCACGCAAATGTGCACCACTCTGGCGGGCTTCTTTTCCAGGTTATGGCTGGACGAGCTCACGGGCAGAGACGCCATCAATGTGCAGTTGCGATCAGCACAACTTCGACAAATGCTTGTGAAGCTGGGGCCATCATTTATCAAAGCAGGCCAGGTACAGAGCCGCAGGTTGCCTTGATGGATAATGCGGGTTTGAAGGGCATGATATAGTGGTCAGGGGGAAAAGCGCTGTTATTTGTCTATGCATAGTCACACCCTTGGTAAGAAGCCTATTGTGTAATGCAATCACGGTGTGACGCTGTTACCCTGTAGGTAGTGGCTCTCTCAGTGTCATGCTGTGGCATCTTGCAGCGCTCCTTCAATGTGCGGTCATGATGCGCTCATACATGATGTTTAGGTGCTGGCCAACCGACCAGATATCATTCGTGATGACTACATGAACGAGCTGTGTAGGCTGCAAGATGACGTGCCGGCATTCCCAAGCAGGGTATGTTGGCGGGTACAAACTTGCATGGTTAGAGCAGCCAAGATTTGTCTCTGAGGCAGATCCTCTGTTTCAGCAAGCTTACGAGATCATTGAAGAGTCGCTTGGGCGGCCAATCTCGTCAGTGTTCGCTTACATCTCACCAGAGCCGGTTGCAGCAGCATCACTTGGTCAGGTACTTGCGTTGAGCTGTTGCTGAGGTAACCAAGCTGCGTGTGATGTGTAGTAGCACATGAGATTGGAATTGGTGTTGTGTGATGACGCACAGGTGTACAAAGGACGGATAAGAGACGACTCGCCTGTCGCACCAGGTGCCGATGTTGCCATCAAAGTGCAGCGTCCTGGAATCGAGCCCATCATTTACATGGATCTGTTCTTGTTTCGCACTTTGGCACAATTAGTGAACTCGTATTCAATGAAGCACTTGGGGTGCAATGCACAGGTGAGCCGCAACAATGTGTCTCTTGCCTGTTTGGGTATTTCGTATAGTGACCATGCTAGAGCTTTGCGAGCTAAGCAGTCCGCGGTCTTTGCAGCTCATTGTCGACGAGTTTGGTGAGAAGCTGCTGGAAGAGCTGGATTATGTGCAGGTGTGCGTTGGGGTCATTATCCTTGGGTATGTGACAATGATTATGTGCATACCACTGTTGACACTGTTGACATTGTTTGCACAGGAAGCGCGCAACATGCTAGATTTCTATGGGAACTTCAAGAATGACCCCTATGTGAAAATTCCCATGTGCTACCGGGAGTTGACAGGTCCTCAGGTTTTAGTGATGGAGTGGATTGACGGGGTCAAGCTTACGGATATCGCTAGCATCAAGAGCGAAGGTGGGATGATTGCGCATGCCTCGTTGATATGTTTGCCTGTAGTAGAGCCGTATCTCGAGCATTGGTGCATCAGTGGTCATCACTCACGCACCACATGACCACCTTCAGGCATTGACATCCCACGCTTCATCACTGTTGGGGTCAGCTCAGCGTTGCGACAGCTTCTGGAGTTTGGCCTTTTTCACGGTGACCCACATGTAAGTATCAGCAGTAACTCTTTTGTGCATGTTGTGCCGCTTTATCATGCCAACGCCGTTTCGTGCAAACTGTCAGCCAGGTAACCTGTTTGCCATGCGCGATGGGCGCATTGCGTATGTGGACTTTGGCAACGTGGCAGAGCTTAGCCAGGTATGCAGTGGTTGCTTAACATATTGTCCACGCACATACCCATTGCAGAGCCCCACAATCAATCTATGGAGCTCAATCGTGACGACTGACATCCGTCTCTGCGCAGCTGAACAAGCAAATTCTTATAGATGCTGTGGTACATGCTGTCAACGAGGATTATGTTGAGATGGCTGGTGACTTCAGCCGCCTGGGCTTCCTTGCCCCTGGCACAGACATCACTCCTATTGTTCCTGCGCTTGAGAAAATTTGGCAAGACTCGACAGGTGCATTTGTCGTTCCATTGTAAGCGCAGAAGTTTCACTCATTCTAGTTGTGCTCATAGCTTGTGACACAGTTATTATGAGTCGGTAACCTGTACTTATTCTGGATGGGCTCATGGCTCGTTACACAGCTGTTGTGATTTGGTGAGCCGTACACTTGCCTGTCGGTCTGATTATGCTTCACTGCAGGCAAGTCAATGGCGGACTTCAACTTCAGGACTGTCACAGACAAGTTCAATAAGCTTGTGTTCCAGTACCCTATCCGCATACCAGAGCGCTTTGCACTGGTCATTCGGTCGTTACTCACGCAAGAGGGCATCTGCTTGACGCTGCAACCGAATTTCAAGTTCTTGGAAGTGGCGTATCCTTATGTTGCCAAACGCTTGCTGACGGACCCGGACCCCGCCCTACGAGACCGACTGCTCCAGGTGTGCACCCTCCCTTCGCACCCGGTTTGTTTCCAGCAACATGTGATGACCCGCGTAGAGTAGAGATGTTCTGATACAGCAAAAGGTGGCTTGGACGCCTGCATGCTTGCGATGGTGACTCTTGCTGTGCAGGTTTTGTTCAGGAATGGCAGCTTTCAGTGGGCACGGCTTGAGAACCTAATAAAGCTGGCCAAAGAGGGAGTTGGAGGCACTCTGGACCTCACCGGAACGGTCAAAGACGGCGCGTTGGTGGTGCTGAGGGATGAGGGCCTTCGCCAGCAGCTCATCCGTGCATTTACGGAAGGCGAGAGGCTGCACATTGGTGAGGTCACTCACCTGCTCGGGACGGTCTCTTCGGATCTGCAGCCGCAGCGTCTCGTGCAGGACATGATCAGAGGTCAGTTGCGGATAGACTTGTTGGCACTGTCGGTATCTTGTGACTATCGCTGTGAAGTGACAAGTGGCACTTGCTTTGCAGATCTCCCCAACATTGGAAGAGATTTTCTGTTGTCGTGGAGTGAGCGTGTACTATCAGATCGCTAGAGCGCCTCGGTAGTAACTAGTGTTGTTGCTGCTAGTGTTGTTACTACTTGAAATTAGGCGATGTTCATGAGCGTGTCATCAGTTCGTTAAGCCTAGTACATAGTCAGGTAGTTGCTTCGTGGTTGATTTGTGAAAGCTGTGTTACCACATATGTGAACAAGATAAGCGTGTGGCTACTATAAACATGCATGTTCACATCATATACCACGCTACACACGACTGCTTCGTGCATATCCTGTACAACGGCCGTGGTGCAGGTAATGACCACGTGTGACTGTGCATGCTTGTCTGACAGGGAGGGCTAGTGGATGTTGGGTAGTATAGTAGATGTTAGCCCGGTGGTGACTACTAGTTGAAGTGTATATTAGTATGCATGCGATGCTTGAGTGGTGTGCATGTGGTTGTTGCGCAATGTTGCGTGTGCACAACAGCACGCATATACTGCACACCTTCATGCTGCATGTACGCCCAGCGGGCTAATCTTACTCTCTACTCTACCTCTACTCCTACCTTCCTCTAGTAAGTCATGCATGCAGGCATCAACGGCAGTAGTAGTCACTTGCGCAGTGGCTGTGTATATAAGTTATAAATCAATGTGCACATCATGCACACATACACATACACACACTGTCCCAGCAATGCAAGCCAACAATGACAAGGAAGTCACCCACAACAAGCAGGCCGCAAAGAGCAAACCAACTATTACCACCCCGGGGGCCCTATACTACTGCTACACTAGTGCTATAAGTGCGTGCCTTTCTACCCAGCGCATGGCTTGGGTAGAAAGCAAGGACTCTATGTATCCTAGAGTACCAAGGGAGAGCAGAAGGAGTGTTAGTCCCGCAAGTGGAGGTGGAGCGATGGTGCTATGTAGTGCAGTGCTGTGCCGAATGCCCCCCGCCCTCTGACTCTCCTCCGCTTGCAATCTTTGTGGCTGCTACTGGGTGGTAGAGCATCCTGTCTTGTAGTTGCGACAAAGACCTGTAATTGCCAGTGCAAAGATTCTCACAGCCCATTGGGTCAGCAACGGTCATGTAGCTACAGCCATTTACAGTCACAAGACAAGGCGCAACATGGACACATGAACACAACCTAGCACAGCAGCAGCACAGCACAAGGCAAGTGCACTTATGCACACACACTAGCACAAGCACGAAAATCATGGCTTGCATGAAAGCAGGCCAGCTGCTCCCCTCACGTGCACTCACCATCGCTTACCTGTGAAATGCCATAATAATCACCGTTACCGCGATTGCCTCATGCGTCCTTGTACGCCTGTACGACATGCATGTACTTCATGTAGTACAAGTGCAACGGTGTCACGTCATAGATATAAACTTGCTGGCTTACCATCTTCGCCCTCAATCTATCAAGGAGGTGCTTCTTGTTATGGCCATAGAAGGTCGTTACAACTATTGCTTGCTTCATTTCCTGCACGAAGTGTGGTCTGAAAGTACGGAGCCGTACAAACCTAACAGTTTGTGCAACCACCACGTTCAGCTTGGTTGCAGTCGCAAAAGCAGAGAGTGGATGTGGTGCTCTCATCACGGCACTGCTGCAAATGCGGCTTTTCGAAGCTTGTTGTAACTCTGGTGCAATTACCTGTCGTCTGCAAAATGAGCATGTTCAAAAAAGGGATAGCTGTTCTTTACGTTGTGCGTGACAATGTCAACATGTGTTGCGGGTAGATTTCATACCCTAGTGCAGCCTCTGACATGTACATAAATTGTGCCAAGTCATGCATATCCACAAACAGAAGATCAATCAGAAACCTGTGAACACCTTTAGCCAGCTTGAGAAGAGCGGTGTATCCACCAAGGGCTGTAGGCGTCTTAGCCATCTAAGCTCATAGGCAACAAGATTATAGTTTGCAATACTATTATAGTATACACCTCTGCTAGGTTGCCCATAGGGTTCCTAATCCAATGCCTATGCAGCCGATCGCTTGCTGTCTGTATCAACAGCTTTGAGCACACAATCAGCAGCAATGTGTGCACGAGATGCTCATCAAGACCTTTTATTACACCTTCTGTTGCTTGATTGTAGTGTACATGGCCCATCTCTGTGTGACAACACCTGCGACCACTGTCACATGCAGGGTAGTGGCCCTACAGTGCATATGCATGTAAGCAATGAATATCTCATGCATGAATATGTCGATGATACTAGTCAGATCAGCATGTTTCGAGTAGGTACAGAGAGTAGTGAAGTCACATGTGTCCAACTGCAAAAACTCACGATTTGCCTGTTTGGTACAGGTTGTGTGGAGGTGGGTCAAAGGCGCTGAAGTCCATTGGAGTCCTTGAAGTATTAAAATGCAAGCGCGGTGGGTCTTGCATTGGTTCAACCTACACATCATCCATCACGTTCACACAACATTTGTACACGACATAATCACACTGACACATATCTGACAGTGTTGTGTTGAGTGCAGCTGCTATGCTATAGCAGCATTTGGTGAATTGCAACTTCGGTAAAATCTTGTGTAGCTTGGCGATAAGGTATAGATGATGTAGCCGTGGCTTAGAGTTGTGCTGATGTTAACGAAAGTCATGTGTCACGCTGATCATGAACTCAGCATGCGCAACCAGAACAACTGCCAGAGGTTGTTGCCACACCTCATACGCTGGTGTAGACATTGTAAGTACTACTGACTGACGCTTGAATAACGCTTACAATGATTGCAAGGTGGATGCGGACTTGTCCACCTGTGTGATGACAGAATAATGATGCAAGTAGTTAGTGATGGTAGTATCCCGCACAGACATGTGCAAGTGCTACGTGGCAGGTGCCACGGGTGGTGGTGTTGCTGCTGCTTGTGCTTGCAAAACATTAATCGCAACATCATCTATGCACGCAGTAAACCAGGTCAGTGCTGCCGTGCTTCACAAGCTTCCGCCCACTGATGTAGCGCAATTGTAATGGCGCGCAAGCAAGCCTACATTGTTGCTAGCGCATGTAGCTTGAACTTGGTGCCACAAAGCAATAGTGCACTTATTGTTGATGCACTATTACTGTGGGCCATGGGTGAGCGTGCTGGTGGATATTCACAAGTAACAAAATGAGCGGGAGCAGCATGAGTGATATCAGCATACATAAGTGTGTATGGCAACCATAGCATTATATAGAGATTACCAGCTGCTATGTGGTTACCCGTGTCACCAATGGTGAGCGATTGCACAGCGCCTTAAATGAAGTACAGTTGTACTTCCATACGACCAAGGGATCCGTCTAAGCAGGTTGTAAGTGTTGAGGCACTGCTAACGTTGCGGTTGCGTAGTTCATAGCCGCCTGCACGGAGCATCAGTTGCCATACTTAAAAACTTGCAGGCGATGAGTACTTTGTTGGCGATGTTTGTTGCTGGTTTGGGGTAGCGTAGCATTGCGTTGTTGAAGGGCCTGAAGTTGAGCGTGCTTTGGACTCGTCCAACCTTATATTTTTTTGAGCATAGCGCTTGAGAAGATCAAGCATGCATTGCTCAATCTTCTCATTCAACGAGAATATTGAACAATGCTGCGGTACCCCTCTGCTGTTGTGCTGCATCAACTTTTGCACGTTGAAACGTTTCACAAACATGCATGCTTGCAAGTATCTCAATCAACGGCCGTAGTCAGTGCAAGTATGCAGTCGTGCATGAGGCTCAAACACAGCATTAACATCAGCACTCGTAGCAGCTTGGTTGAAAGCCAATGCACAATGCTTGACAGCAACATGTGCTTGGCTGTAAGGAGTTCGTGACCTTGTAAACTTTTTTGTATCCTAATTGTAGCCGTGAGGGGCTTGCATCCACAGAAGCTGCATCCAATGCTTCTCTTGCTCCCGCGCCTCATTCTGCCACTGCGCCTTGCCCATGCCGTTTAGCAGCGGCTTATGCTTCATAGGAAATGCCCCATGTATGCACCCCAGATGTCTGCATGATTTTTGCAAGAGGAGTTGCATCAGCAGCAGTTTCTTTTTGCATATGTTGTTTGAAAAGAGCAAAGGGAGTACTGCTAGAAAAACCCACATATGTACGCATGCCCCGATCCAGCTAATACATAACATATATAAAATGGTGCATGCTGTGCGCACATAAAAGGGAATGAGAGCATCAGAGGCAAAGAGTTGCTCAGCTCTTCCTTTTCGCAATATTTTAAGCTCCGGCAACTCCAGCTAGTAGTATGCCCGACACATACACCGCATGCATTCGTCCCACTTTGCAACATGGTCGGTGGTGTTGCAGCGCCTCTGCTATATGCATGCGCTAATGCTTGTGAATTCTTAATGCATGCATCAAGGATAGGTACCGGATAATTAGAGTTGGACCATCAAGCTTTCACCATCAAGCCGTCCCACACCAGCATCCGAGGTAGAGCAGAAGGGTTGTTAGTATGCAGTGGAGATGGAGCGATGACAGCAAGGACTATGCAGTGCTATGGAGTGCAGTGCTGTGCCGAATCCCCCCGCCTTCCAGTAGTGCACTGGCTATGTATGTGCACGCGCGCGCGTGGCTGTGCATTTAAGTGTTTGTACATCCGTGATCCTTTGTCATGGTATTGTACTTAACATCAATAATGTGCAGCATGCAAAATCCCGGTTGAATAAGACATGAAGTATTGTATGCAAGTATGAAGATTATTATTATTTTGTAATAAGTAATATATGCGTGAAAAAGCCCACACTTATACACATATGTTATGAAAAAGCTTAACTTGGCCCCACACTCAAATAAGAACAACATGTTGTTGTCATTCATATAGTATGTCACACTGCACGGTGCATAGCACGTATTATTACAAATTAAATTCTACAACTGCTTGTCAAGTTCATACAACATACGCAAGCAACCTCTGAAGAGCATACGCATAGGCAATCACAACCGCTAGTTAACAAGCGAGGTGTGCACTAGAATAGTTTGCGGTATCATTAAAGCACTTACCTCCAGCCGTAGCGGAACATGCCTTGCACTATGTTGTCAGAGTCATGCATGTACCTGATTGATTGCGTTGCGCTCAATATTCCCTATTCATAGAAAACTTACAAGCACCAGCGCGCTTGCATTAGTATACGAGTTCATGAAGCGCATGCAATGCGCGCTCATGAACTTAAAAACTCGTTGATAGTTTATAAGACTCTTGTGCCTTGGGCACTTGGGGGGCACAAGCACTCACCAGGCGCGAGTTGTAAGTTGCAAGAAAGGAAGGAGAGAAGAGGAGGTGAATAAGGAGGGTGGTGGTGGAGGCGAGGATGAGGAGTCCGATGAGGAGTCGGATGAGGACTTTCGCCCAAAGAGCCAAAAGCGGGCCCCAAGTTCAAGCAGCTCTACCACCCGTTTATTTTGTTCGCGAAGGACATGGCGAGGAGGTTGGAGGTGGTGGAGGCGGAGAACATTCGCCTAAAGCGTGGGAAGGCGCCGGCCATCCCTCATAAGCCCGTCACCGACGAGCCCACCCACCCCTGCTTGTGAGCATCCTTCGTCGCGACAATGGCGACTCCACCAACCTCAACGCTCGAGTGGCGGCCATGGCCACCCGCTTCAGCGAGCCCGCTACCCCTTGGAAGGAGAACTTGAAGAAGCGGGCTCGACAACACCTTAAGGTGACGGCTCATCTCGGCTCGGCGGCATTTTCCTAGTATTGAGCGCCCACATACCTTCGCGAGGACCCCCACTTCGCCGCAAGGCCGCAAAAAGAACATGAAATTGGTTCATTCTCTGTTGAGCACTGCCATACGCAAGCGCATGTAGGCACATGATGAAGTGGGCGCGGGCCCACGCAAGCTTGCACATGCGTGCATTATGGGCCTTATGAAGGCACCAGCCCGTATAGCTACACACATTCTATTAGCTACATGTGTTCTGCATCCCTCCTCCCCCCATATCCGGAGAGTGGGGGAGGGGCCCGCACTTAACACCATTGCATGTTCACCCCTGTACCAACATTATGACTACCTCACGGCAAGGGAATGAGCACAACAGGGCACAACATCTGCATTTGCATGCGCATGGTAGGGTTAAAAATGAATTGGGGGTGCGCTTGGCGCTAGACTCGGTGGCTTTGGGCCCGTGTGAGCATGCAACCCGTGTTGCTTTTATCTGCTCAATGCGCAGTATTTGTTGAGGTGTGTAACCAGTTCCACTACGTGAAAGTGGCCAACAAGCATGGTTGAAAAGTTGTGGACGAGCCGGTGCGGCAACCCCCTCGCAATAGATGATGCTGAGGCAAATCACCTTAAAAGGCGTTGAAGGACGTGGCTGCCGCGCAGCTCACGCCCAAGGCAAAGCCAGCCTACCACACTAATAAAAGCCGGGGCCAGTATCCCCCCTGCTACTCAGGGTCATACGCATTTGGTGCGGGGAAAACGAGCTATAAAAGCGCTCTCAAGCAGCTTCGACTGGGGGCCAGTGGGATGTTTGCACCTGCTACAATTGCAGGAAGCCTGCGTACCTGCGTGCCCATTGCCGTGAGCCTGCAGGGCGTGGGGGCCATTAGCTCTCATAGTAGCCCCACAGCTGTGTCATGACAGCCAAGTTGCTATACACTTGTGCGCATGTATTGCCTGTGATTTCTTTTTGAGGGCTTAAATAGCCCTCCAAATGCAATGACGTTTTGGGTTCATCACTATGATGCTGTGACGCTCATGCAGAGCCGAAGAACATGACATTCATACACGGTTTGCTATGGTTGCACATTGTTGGGCTCATAACTTTCGTTTAAGGCCCCGGCAAGGTCGTTTAAGGCCCCGGCAAGCTTCCATTATTCAAACTCGCTTGGCAAATTGGGCGCTGACAGACGCTTTCCTTTGACACCATAAACGTCCCAATCAGACATCGTTTGCAAAAGTTATGACCATTACAAGATGGGAGTGCATGCACTCACATGTTGCACATACGGGGGGCAGAAACGGAGGTAGCGTGCATTGTGGCCCTTGACTACACTTCAATAGAGTGGAAGTTGGTGGAGGCCTGGATGAAACACCATGAGTTTGCTCGCGTCCCTGCCAACCTCACCATTCAGGGGCCTGATATGCAGAATTGACTGCGGTATGCCCTGCCAGCATGGCGTGAACTTTGTGAACCTACAATGGTGCTATCGTGGGTGGAGTACGGGTACAAGCTACATGGGCGGCTGACCCACCTCGCGGTTGGGCATTCACCGACCACAAGGGTGTGCATGGGTTTGCGACTTTCACTGCGGCTGCTATCGCCAACCCAGTGCATAGTGGGGCCGCACAATAGTGTGTCACCCCTCGTGGTGAGCCCATTGAACGTGGTCGATGATGGCCGCAAGCTGCGCCTCATCATGGACTTGCGCTATATCAACTCCTACTTAATGAACACGCCATTCAAGTATAAGGTTGTGCGCAGCATCTCAGACTTACTGCAGCCCGAGGACTGGTTGTTCTCCACGGACTTGAAGTCCGGCTATTATGAAGTGAACATACACCCCGCCTTTTTGGTCTACTTTAGGTTGTCTTTTGCGGGCAAAGTGTACAACTTTTGCTCGTTGCCATTGGGGTTGAGCACGGCGTGCTTTGTGTTCACAAAGGTCATGAAGCAATTGGTGCGCCATTGGCGTGTACAAGGCATCCGTGTACTGTCATACATTAACGACTTCCTATTTGCTAGGGAGTCGCTACTAGCGACCCCCTAGCAAAACTATTGACCCATAGTATGGGTCAATAGCATGGTGGCTATGCCCAGCACCCAACTGAATTACAATACAAGTGTACAAATACAAGCTGATCTATACACAACTCTGCACTAGGGTGCTAGGCTACAACTATGGGAACTACTGCTTCTTCACGCCAGGAGTGAAAGTCACGTTCTAAGATATCAAACAAGCCAAATAGCTCTCCTTGGCACAACTATGGCACAACGGCGTTGTGTATGATGCATTTCCCCCCCCCCCCCCCCCCCCCCCCCCC
>RHPI01001428.1:141600-152198 GCA_009103225.1 Chlorokybus atmophyticus | reverse complement strand
GGGGGGGGGGGTCAGAGTTCAACCATTTCCATCTGAGGCCTTGAAGAGCGTCTGCCTCGTTGAGCTCGCTTGGCAACCATTGCACGTGCAAGCGAATGCAATGACGCTGGCAATGTAAAATGATGCGACATGCCACTTGCTGCAAGTGTGCGGCCTCATTGCCCCCTTTGCGCATGATGTAGCACACATTGCGGGCATTGCCATAGCACAGCACAGTTCACCTATATAGCTCCGCCTCTATAGTGAGCAGTGCACGCTCAAGGCCCAAAAGCTCACGGCATGTGAAGGAAGTCAAACACTCCTCAGGTGTGAATGTGCCTTTTGCTATTGAGGTAGCCGTGCCATGGCGCACTAGTCCCCAACCAGTGCCGCTAGCGTCCACACATTTCACGATGTTCGGCTGCACTGCAGGCCATATGGGCGCCACATTAAGCTTCTCGAAGTGTTCTCGCAGCCATGTGAGCTCATTAATCTCCACCTTGCGCCGCACTATGTGTGAACTTCAAGAGCGGCGCATCTTAATCAAGCGGCGTGTATGCCAAGCCATAAGTTTGACGGCAAGGTCCACATCATGAACATGGATGGTAGCTTGTCACAGATGCGGGCCAACAACATTATTGGCACATGGAGCCTATCACCAAATGCGCGTTGCAAAGCTTAAAGTAGACTATCTCCCATCTTGCCAGGAACACGCACAACGTCAGTGTGTGTATCCTACACAAAAACAAGGAAGATAATGACTCTGCTTAGCACAGTTTGTGCCTTGGTGTTGATCATCAACCCGCACCATATTGCATCTGCTTTCACCACGGCCAGGGTGGAGGCATGCTCTATTGAGAGTTAAGCATATGAGGTTTGCTAGTATAGTATGCTTATAGTACAGTCAGCTTGTTGATGTTACTTGGACCATGTGCGGCGCTTATGCTACGGGAGTTACAGTGAACAGGAGTTATGGGAGTTATGAAAGTTACAACAGTTAAAGTGAACTTTGACTTTGACCGTTGACTAGTGTTGACCTTGACCGTTGACTAGTGTTGACTAGTGTTGACTTTAACCTTTGACTAGTGTTGACTAGAGTTGACGTTGACTATAGTTGACTAATTCTTTCTGGTGTTAACTAGCTTAGTATATAAGTCACTGAATGTGGCGCATACAGATGGAACTGCAATACATTTCCCTTTGGTGTTGACATGCTTGTATGTTACACTTGGTGTTCCCCTAGTGTGAGCGCAGGTATGAGGTAGGGCGCATACATGCACACTAATTCTTAACATGCTCAGCCTTGGAGCTTGCAGCAAACAGGAGTCGTCAATGTATGGCAGTAATGTGAGTTCATAAAGCGCATGAAATGCGCGCATATAAACTCGAGAACTTGTCAAGCGTGTCGCATGTTTCAGGTTCAAATTAGGCATAAGGCTAAGGCAGTTGCAACGCAAGCATTCTACTTGCAGGGTAGTGCTGCACATATATTGGAATGGGCTTCTCCACGCATAGAGGCCGTTGGCAAGGATGTCGCCGAGCGTGGGTGTGTTTGAGATTGGCATGGCATGTTGCAGGCCTATAAGGGTGCAAGCCCATCATGAAAAGCACGTGTCAAGCTTAGGCGCTTAAAAGTCAAGCCCGGGCAATTGTGAGAGACTTTGCTATCTTCTTCTAAGTCATTGTGTGGCAAGGTACGCCCTAACATGTCGCTTTCAGATGCGGAGAAGATGGACAAGTACCCAGCCACTCTGTCACAGGATGCGCTGAAGCGATTGACCTTTAAGGACGGCCTTTAATCCTTCATGCATGTTTACCATGATTCTATACAGCGCATAATTGTTGTTTTGCAAGACAATAGCCAATGCGTAATCAACCAAGCAAAAAAGCTGACTCTTATAAACAGCTCTCATGCAATGGCCATGGCAAAGATAACGACTGCAAGCGCGATCGCCCAAACCGCAAGGGAAAGCGAACCCTTTCAACCTGCCAATAAAAAGGTTGGCATTAACCACTCCAAGGTTAGCCCGGAGGTAAAGGGTGCTCAATTGGAGGCCGGAGTGTGCGGGGAGAATGGCCATTGCGTGGTCACCTGCCCTAACCCCATATATGACAAGCCCGTCTCAGAGGAAGACAAGGTGGAGAGTTGCTCAATTAGCAGCAAGGCCCAATCGGCAACCAGCATTGTGCGAAAACCTGTTGGTAATGTACACCCTTCTTTGCGCATATCTGATGTTGTTTTGTGGGCGCATGCTTTGGGCGTGTTTACATTGACTGCAACTTTCTGATGCATGACCGTGTGGGCAAGCATGTGCTGCTCAATGCGCCCTTTGACATGTTGTTAACGGTGCTTAAGCATTATGTGCAAGAGCAAAAGTACCCATGACACAAGTGCATGCATCATTGTTCCCAGGTACATAGAATTATAGTTGCCTTTTATAAAGAGTATGCAAGAATTTATTATAAGTGATTGGCAAGGTGCAAGCTGAACATCAATGGTGCTTTGTGCGTGTTATATATAACCGGTCAATTCTCCACCCAAAACAATACTTGCATTTCACGCTGTTGAGGGCAACAGTTACACATGTGCCGGCTACTCTAATAACTGATATTGGCCCTTCATACAACCTCCCCAAACGGCTGCTCTGGTTTAGAGGCCAAGTATTCATGTAGATGAAGCGAGCTAAGTTTTAGCCACAATGGGATGAGCATGAGATCTTATTGTGGGGGTGTATACAATTGGCTCTGCGCGTGCAAGGCTATTACGCCCAACTTGGGTTCCTGGTGGTCTCAATACAAGTATTTGATGTTCATGTCATTGGTGGTGCTCGCTAGGAGCGTGCTCATGACATGCACACATGTGCAAAGATTGTTGTCTCGAATAATGTATTACCGGTATTATTTGTCACGATTTGACGTAAATTGTGACAGACCTCACTCATGGAAGTGTCTTTTTCTACCATAGCCTAGTGGTCGGAGCCCACTTGTTATGTTATTGGATGCCATGCAGACAAAAAGAGCACTAACGAAAGGTGCTGGACCTCTATTGGAGCTGGTTAAGCCACTTATTCGTGAAAAGAGTCCCATTTGTGCTGCGAGACTGCTAGCAACAAGTATAACACTGCATTAAATGCTTTGCTACGTAAGTATAGTGTTATGTATAGGGATGAGCTGCTTGAGGTGCTGTCGCAGAGGGCAATCTCGCGTACTATTCGGATTGCAACGGGTGCACAGCCTTCATTTGGCGCCACTCTTTCACCTTTACAGTCTTCTAGGGCACACGCCCTGCTTATTGACATTGTTAGCTAAGAGTGCTAGTGTAAATTGTTCACATGCATATCTGAGCATATACGCAAACAACTTGTTGGCACATATCGTGTCCAATATTTCGCATACATGTACTGCATGAAACTTAGGGTTCTTACTACAAACTATAATGTCATCCAAGTATACGAGTATTGACTTTCTGATCAACTTATGGAACTTCCGGTTCTTCATAGCTGAAAAGGTGGCTAGTGCATTCATCAGCCCCCCAAATAGTATTTCATACTTGAAGTGGCTTACATGCGTTTAAAAAGCTGTTTTATGCACATTTGCGGGCGTTAAATGTATGAAGCGGTAGCCACTCATCAGAGTCACTAATTTGAGATATTGTAGCACCGCTCAGCTTCATATTTAACCAATCATCAATTCGTGACGGAGAGTATATATTCTTGATGGTAAGCTTGTTTGAAGTGATAGTCTACGCACATGCGCAGCCTGCCATCCTTTAAAGGTACACGTGTACAAGCGGGATAGGTGGTCTGCAAGGAGAGCTATTTGGCTTGATTGATATCTTAGAAGCAACGTCTTTGTTTTATTTCTCCCAATCCATATGCTCAGCTGGACTCAGCCTAAATATACTACTCGTTGCGAGAAGCACACCTCACCAACTTGTAGGATGCTAAAGTCGTGTGGAGGTGGGCACAAAGGCAGGTAAAGATCTATCAGTCCCTCGGCGAGATTTTGTGACATCACTTGTGTTATAGCTGCCAAACTTCACCAAGAGGGGAAAAGGTTTTGCATGATGCATCCCTTGATGGTACTCGAGTAGTGTTGCTCCAGAAAGGACATCGGCTTGCGTACTCAAGCAAGGAATTCTCTCAAGATGAGAGAAAATATACCACAACAGAATGAGAGTTGCTGGGGGTACTCCATGCATTGCAAGAGTGGCGCTACTCTCCAGAAGGTGGAAAGTAGATTCACTACGGTTACAGACCACAACCCCTATGATCTCTTCAAACCCAATCTTTGAGACGGACATGTTGGGCCAAGTACTTGTCACGATTCAACTTCATTTCAGTATATGAATTAAAAGAAGTGGATGAGGTGTATCCCTTTAGTCGCTCATTCTTGTTATTGGTAGTGAAGACGCGGTCTTGAACTCGCTAACGGCATTGGGGCTGCTGATGCTGAGGTAAAGACTTAAAAGCCTGCACACCTGCAAAGTATATCACACTTGCCACTCATGCTAAAGATGGCGCCGCCGTGCTAAGGGTTCGAGCAACTGGATAGGAAGCTTGTTGACTGATAACTCACTTTTGCCTAACATATATAACTTATTAACGGATTTTTGTGTTCATGCAATGCGCGTATTTTCAAATTCACATAGCCCACACTTGAGTTGTACGCGACACACACAGCTTGTACTGCGGGTTCGCTATAGAACATTAGACAGAATCCGTACCATTTAAGCCGCTTATATTAAGCGTGTGCCGCTTCGGCAACGCCATGCGCATATAGCCTTTGTTGAGAATGAGTGATGCGCTTAGTGTGTGTGTATGCGCCTCTCACATACAAGTGTGCACACATCAAGGATAAGTGCAGCAAGCACGCCAACTTTAGAGACAATGTGCGACCCACTGTATGAAGCAGTATACATTGTCTTATATATTATGCTACTAAGGACTGGTCAACTTTATTTGAAAATTTGAAACCCTCTTAAGGGAAAGTGTATTGATAAGGAACAGGAAGCAAGAGGTCCATGAAACTAGCAAACATACAAGAAAGGCTAAAGATCCCCGGCTACATTAGAAGAGAGAGAGGAAGGAGAAGCGAACGAAAGAGGAAAAAAGAGGGGAAAGAAAGAAAAAAAAATGAACGGGGAGAGAACGAGGAGAGAGAAGAAGATAGAGGAGCGGCGAGCAAAGATGCAGAGGTGGGGAGAAGAGCGGATGGAGAAAAGTGAGAAGAGGGGGAGCTAGGAGTGAAAGCGAAAGACGGAATGAGGAACGCGGGGAGAGAAGAGCAAGTCACGAAGCGCAAGAAGAGGAGGAGGGAGGAAGGGAGAGAGTAGGGTAGTGAGAGATGAGTTGTGGAGAGCCCACACACAGATACATAAGACTGAGCGCGCCCTTTGAGAGGAGGCAAACGAAGAGAAAGCAAGCTATTAGGCCTCATCACGCAGGGCAGTCGTACAAACCTCGAGCCAGGCGTCCTGCATGTGATGATGGACGTAAGCAGAGAGGAGGGAGATAACCCGCCGAAGGAAAAGAGGAGAGGAACCATAGCGAACTCGGCAGCGAGCAGCCCACAGCTGCCAGAGAGCAAAGGGGCGAAACAGTAACCACATAGAAGAAATGGGAGCCGGAGAAGGTTGCTCCCAGCCCGAAGAGAAGCGAGAGAGGGGAGAAGTTCAAGTGCAGTTCTCCCATGTGAAGGAGAAGCGAGTGAAGCCAGTCCCATGTGGAAACAGCCACCGGGCACAAGGCGAACAAGTGCAAAGGATTCTCAACCTCCTCAAGGAGGCAGGACAGGCAAGCAACGGGGAAGCCCATGTGACAGAGGCGCTCACCCGTGAAGAGGGCGCGATGAGAAAGGAGCCAAAGTAGGGAACGCACCTTGCCTGCTAAGGGAAGGCGGTGTATGCTTAGCCAGACCTGGCGCCAGGGTATGGTGTTGAAAAGAAGAGACCGGCGGGTGGTGGCTGGGACGGGTGCACGAGTACATCTCCAGCACAAGGTGCTGTAGCTTAGTTTGGGAGAATAGTCCCAAAGCGTGTAAGTAGAGGAGAGGGGGGCGGGGAGAGAAGGATCCCAAACTAAGAGAGCAGGGTCTGCGTGGAGATCACAAAGAAGGGCGCCCCCGGCAACAAGCCAACCAAGATAGCGGCTGCGGGGGGGAGCTCCGCCCACTCAGACGAGCCCATTGCCAGCCTGCAGCGCTACCGGAGAGGGGGAGGAAGGACACGCACACGTTGTATTTGAGAGATAAGGAAAATGCTGTTAGCCAACGGGGACGAGAGCTCGCTGTCTTCCTTGCCATCAAGGGCGAAGGCAACGCTTAAGCAAGATGGGGGAGCAACGGCAACAACGAATACAACAATGTGAATGGTACCGTCCTGCCAGATGAAAGCCCACCACTCGCTCGGCAGCGGAAGGGCGGGGCCGGCGTCAAGCAAGGTGCGCCATGAGCCAGGGACGTAAAACCACAGCTCAGCAAGGCAATCAGCTGTGCGCGTAGAAGCGTAGTGCTGAAGAACTGAGGAAGGGTAGGGAGCGTGCATAGCAACATCCCAGAGGTCCACAACCCGATAGAAGCCAGCCCCTCTTTTTCAACTTATAAGAGGTGGGAGAGGGAGGAGAAAGAGGACGGACCCCAAGCCACGCCCGAACGATAGCGTGCTACTGGCGTGGGAGGTGCGAGTAGGACAAACCCTCAGACTGAAGCGTGCAGGCGGGGAGAACCCACTGCACCCAAGAGGAGGGTTCGGTTCCCCATCGCCGTAGCTGAGAAAAAGCAAGTGCCTTCCACGAAGCCCAAGTGGGGTCGAGGACGCGGACAGCCCACTTGGCTAGCAGCGAGTAAGTCTGCGACTCCGGATTTGAACCCCAAGGCCGCCCTAATTGGAAGTCTGAAAACTTCATAACGAACCTTCCCTTTTGCTGGGGCCCCTCCTTGGCCGCGCCTCTTGAGGAGAGTGCGACAAGACTTTTGCAGTGAGGAAAGAGATCTGCGGGAGGGAGAGCATATGGCAGCCAGGTATCATAAGCAGGTTAGTATTGAGCTGTTGGCAACCAGTCACCTTCCCAACAGAGACAAGCCTTGGCGCGACCACACATCCATCCGTGACTGAATCTTGCGGAGTGTGTCCGAGAAGAGCTGATCTTGCTGTAAGGACAAACCCATGGGGACGCCAAGCAGTAGCACCGATTCACCCGGAGTGAGCCAACGGATCTGCCAGTCGGCAACAAAAGAGGGAAAGGGGAAACCGAACAAAATGCCAGCAGTCTCGTGCCAGCTGAGAAGAGAATCAGAGGTGAGGCAGTACGTGTCCATTACGGAGGAGAATGCAAAGTGGGTGTCATCCGTCAGCTGCAAATCCACCGTGAAGTCACTTGCATAAGCTAGGTGCCAGATATCCTCCCCAATCTCCTCGTCCTGGTCTGACAGCTCGGAGGAGCCTAGTCGAATGGAAGGGAGAGGGAAGCCTCGCAGGAGGGGGTGAGCTCGCAGAAGGGCCCCTAAAGCCTCACTAGCAAGGGTGAAGAGTGACGGCGTCAGCGGGCACCCCTGACGGACGCTTCGCTGAAACTCGTGAGAGAGCTCCCCATTCACCAACATCTGATTGCTACCTCTGCAGTTGAGGGTGCAAACCCAGCTGCACAGGGCAGGCCCAAAGCTCTGAGCTACTAAGGAGCCGACAACGAAGTCCCAGTCGAAGCGGTCGAAAGCCTTTTCAAAATCAAGCATGAGAAGGGCAAGGCGAGGAAGAGAATTTACCTGGATCCAACAAGTTCAGTGCAGTCAACACATTATCAAGAGTGTAGCGATGTTAGACAAAGCCCGTCTGCTCCGGGCTAATGACATGAGGGAGCAGAAGCGCAAGCTGACTTGCTACGGTTTTTGCTGATATCTTGTAGTGTAAAGGCAGAAGAGTAATGGGTCGCCAGTTCATGAGATCGCCCTACTCCCCCTTCTTGTGAATGAGAGTAATGACACCAACCTTCTGCGAGGGATCCAAAAAGTTGGCAGAGAAGTTCTGACGGCAGTAGAAAAGGTAGGTAGTCTTCACCGACAACTGGCCAAAGCTTCTTTCAGAAAGCAGCGGTACGGCCCTCCCTCCTAGGGCAGCGGTGCGGCTCCATACTTAACAGCGCGCCACCCACAACTCTTCCAAAAGAAGGGAGACTCCAACTGCTCCACTTGTGAGGCTGGAAGCGAGCTGTCTAGAACATCTTAGCAAGCTTGCATGGCCGCTTGCTTGGCAGGTTGCGAGACAGGTAATGAAGTGTAGAGGTGACGGTAAAATGCCTCGTAGGCTTGCAAGATATCCCTCTGAGCCACTAGCGGGGGAGAGTGAGGAGTAAGCGAAAAAGAGAGCAGATAGAAGAGAAGTGCTGCGAGGGCTTCCCTCTCGCAAAAAATTATCGAGTCATGCGCTTCACCTGCAGTCTTCAGCGAGAGTGCGAACACCCCGTGCTATGTCAGCAGCCTCCTCAACCGACAGCAGCTCCTCCTGAAGGCGGCCAACCTCAGCCTATAGGTGGAAGTCAGCTGGACCAGCCTCAAGAAGGCTCCGCGCCGCTGCCAAGTCCTCGCGTAGGCGCCGTTGATGCTGGGCGCTGTCATGACGCCGGCGGTGGTTATGCTGCTTCGCCAGCGACATCAGGGAGTCAATGCCGTCCTTAAACAACCCAATAAGGTAAGAGGGCGGAAGGAACTGGAAAGGGGGTGTGTGGGCCTCCAGAGCTGCTCAGCTGTAGAGAAGAACAAGGGGTCGACGAGGAGGGCGGGGCTGCACTTTCACAAATCCGGGAGGGGGGAGAAAGAGCCATGCAATGCCAACTTGAGGTGAACAGGGCAATGATCGGACATGACCTCAGACGAGACCACCAAGCTGTCATCCACCCAGGTGCGAAGATCGAGGCTCAAGTTAAAACCGATCCAACCTAGCAGCACGACGCGAGGGGCCAAGGTGAGCGTTGTCTCAGGTGAAAGCTGAGTACGTAGGGTGGAGAGCGCGGTGCACGTCTTCCACTTGAAGATCCTCATAACAGCAAAGAAAAGAGTGGGACTCAGGAGGGGAGAAGGAAGGCGGGGACCTATCAAGTGAGGGATCGTCAACCGCATTCCAATCGCCAACAAGCACCATCAAGTCCGCGGGGGGAGGAGAGATGAAAGGGTGTAAAAAGACGAGGACCGTTCTGCACGGTTAGTGTGTGCGTACACAGAGACCAAAAGCAAGATGCCTTGGCCTCAGCGGATGCGTAGCCAACAGCAGCGCGAAGGTACCACCTCATCGTGATCAACAACATACAAAGACCATGAAGAAGGGTAGAGAATGGCAACCCCTCCGCGGGTGCCATCTGCATGAGATGAAAACGAGCCTCCATTCCAAAAGCAACGTAGCCAGCAAGAGGAGGGGGACAGCTTGGTCTCCTGCAGAAAAAGAACAACGTTGCGAGGAGGACTCCAAGAGCGCCACCCGAAGAGGAGGCGGGAACGCTTATTCGAGCCAAGAGAGGAGGAAGAAGCACTAAGACCGCGAACAGTCCAATTGCTAACAGAGATCGGGTCTCAAAGCTGTTCAGCACTCATCCACTGACATGCCAAGAAGAGCAGAGATGTTGAAGGGGGCCTGGTGCCCACCTAAACCCTTAAACAAGTCCCGCAACGAGCTGTCTGAGTCAGGGGTAAGGGCGGGTAGAGGAGGGGGAGACGCCCGGAACAGCCGCAATGCTGACAGTGATCTGGCGCTTAGTAAAGCAGCAATCCCACCTCCAAAGCCGTCCAGC
Source organism: Chlorokybus atmophyticus (assembly GCA_009103225.1). NCBI lineage: Eukaryota > Viridiplantae > Streptophyta > Chlorokybophyceae > Chlorokybales > Chlorokybaceae > Chlorokybus > Chlorokybus atmophyticus. The sequence continues at coordinate 142,443 of RHPI01001428.1, read as the reverse complement.
TTGCCAATGTCCAGCCAGGCAAACACATCGTCCCCCTGAGCGTTGACGGTTGCGCCATCAAGGCTCCCGGTAGACCGATTGTTCAAATGAGAAGAGAATCAGGGGAGGGAGGATGGAGAGCTCGACGGGCTTCCGGTCAGTAGGTCCATTGAGCATCATCACTCACCGCAAGGCATGAGCTTGCTGCGTAGAGCAGCGCCCCTTCCTCCTCACCCAGGGCTAAAGAGGGAACAAGCGAGGGGAAGGAGAAGGGAGGGGTGTCATGCGAGAGCGGAGAACAACGCACACCCAACCACCACATTAACCGCAAGCAGCGGAGGACTAGCGCCATTGCCACCGGCGTGTCAGGGGAGGGACGGAAGGGTGAGAGGAGACGAATTCGAGTGTGAGAGGGAGCAGGCGAAGAAGGCAACACCGCAAAGGGGGGAGGGAAGAAGAGGCGTTTCACCACCATCCGTGAAGCTGCGCGAGAGACAGGTTGAGAGAGTGCCGGCTCCTCCGGGGTGAGGCCGAGTGAGGGTGCACTCACTGCACGCGTCGAGATGGGCCAACCGCCAGCGCTCAACAATGTCCACCATTGCGGAGGAAAAGAGAGAAGGCTTGCGGCCTGAAAGAAGAGAGGCACGCCAGTGTGACAGCGTATGCCATTGCTGATGCAAAGGGAGAGGGTCGCACGACTGAATGCTTTGGACCCGCACTGGCAACAGCAAGAGCAGAGAGCCCTCATCGTGGGCTGCAGCTGAGCCTCACTCAGGCTTCAGTTCAAAGTGAGAACTTCCGCACCTGCGTCCAGCTGAAAGCGTGCTCTGATTAGAGCACGGCGAGCCTCCAAGCGCAGGAAAT
>RHPI01001428.1:116400-140675 GCA_009103225.1 Chlorokybus atmophyticus | reverse complement strand
GGGGGGGCTGAGTGCTGGAGGGAGGGGCACCGCGAGCTCAGGTGGCCCCTAAGCTTGCAGTGCCCGCACACACGCAGGGAGGGGGAGGAAAAAATGTTAATGGTAGAGGAAGAGTGCGGCCACTGACATTAACAGGAAGGCAGAGCCCGGAGGGGGGGAAAGTGCCTGGCTTTGCTGCAAACTGGTAGCGTGCCTTCGACCCCAAGGTTGAGAGGATGGAGGGGCCCTGAGAGGGGAGGAGAGATGGGCCCATGATTCCGTACGGAGCCATGGCAGCAGCAAGAAAGGAGTGGAAGGAGGGGGGCGCGCCGGGGAAGGAAAACCAATCTTTGGCAACGGAGACATCCTCCTAACGCCTCACACGAACAAGGGAGCCTTTTCAACGGGGAAGGGAGCCTACAGTGTAGCGGCGCAAAGTTATAATAGCTGCCGCGGGGATGTGAAGACAACATGAACCTGGCCCCCCCCCCCCCGGGACAGTAGATTGATGAGTATAGCGGGGTAGAAGCACTATTTGAGCATGCACTCATTATCCAAGCCAAACGGCGAGAGCGGATGCCGTCTGGAGAACTAGCAACACCAAATGCGACGAAAGGAAATGTGAAAATCAATGCACCCGAGGAGAGTGCATTTTGCCAGGCAATAAATGCACTAGCATCTACACTAGCGCTAGCAACATCATCCATAGAGTTATGGGGAGAGACAAGAGATGCGGATGACAAGCTGGACAGCAACTTAGCTGTGGAGGAGGGGCTTTGGTGAGAGACCCCTTGAGTGCCGGAAGTGGGGGAGTTACAATGTGCGACCCGCTGTAGTCAGCAGTATACAGTGTCTTGTATATTATGCTACTAAGCACTAGTCAACTCCAATCAATGTTATTAAAAGTCAACACTAGTCAACACCAATCAACGGTCAAAGTCAACGGTCAAAGTCAAAATTGACCATGCTTGACCATAACTGCCATAACTCCTGTAACACTCGTAACTCCCGTAATTGTTAAGGTTAAGCTGATCGTACCAACTACATGTAGGCGCCACCTATACATGTACCTTCAACAACTTATAACCCTTAACAGCCTTTAGTTGCGGCGGAGGACTTGCAGCACCCAAACCGCTGCCACACGTGGTGGGGTGTTAACCTTCACCGCTTGGATCACACCATTCAAGCAATCAGTGCGTGCCAAAGCGCGAAGTATCCTCCAATGCTACCTCAACAGCTGCATATGTACATTACCATAAATAAACATGTGAATGAGATTTCACCCACCATTATGGTAGCCGAAAGGTTGTCGGCGTCAAATGATGTAGACGAACATGGCCAAACTGAGCTGATTGCACTGCGGTCTTTATGCACATTAACATAGTTTTCATACAAAGTTCTTCGCACAGGAAAGGCCTCGTCGAAATGCATTTACGGGCGTGGGAGGGTTTACGACACGTATGTTGTCTGTTTTAACGAAAAAGTTGTAGCGATCTTCACACGCTTTGCAATGGTTATGACATCGCCCAAGGTTATAGGTGCGTGTTTCAAGCTTTCTTAGCAATATGTGGCAGTAAACGAGGCCACAAAAATTGTAACTTAGCCATTTTTATCGAACTGACATTGGCACACGCCATTGATTGTTTTAAGCTTATGGCGCACACAGCTAGCATTTTTGTTGACTTTATACGACAATCATGGTAGCTTGTAAAGCTATAACGTCTGCATTACCAAGCCCATATATATGGCCCAATACCGCCTATAGCATTGCTTAACTGGTTTCAAAGGCGTTCTTACAAACGAGTTCAATATCGCACAGTAGATAAATCCTGCGGTTAATGCAAATAGTTGATAGATTAAGGAAAAAGCCATTATAAACAAATGATTGTTATACTGCACAAATTGATATGCGCATTGCGCCTACCATGTTTAGTAGTTACTCTAAGTCACATTCATAAACATAGCGATAATAGTATATATAAAGTAGTATATATAAACAGTAACCAATCTAAGTTGATAAGAACAAGCAAGCCAACTTCATTGTAGTTTGTATAAACAAATCTGCTATAACAGACACTGCGATGGCGAGAGACATTGATCAACTTCGACTCCCGCAAACAAACATCACCACATGTCAACATCAAGTGTCACACCACGCCACGACCACTACTTAAAAACACCGCTACGGGCTGACAGTCGACGATGACACACACATTAGAAGACCGACCATCACCACCCCATGATGTCGACAACAACACTATTGAGGGTGACCACCGTCACTTATGCGCGACTTTCAGGCAGCAAGGAAATTAGTAGTTCACTGCCTTGGAGTGCCGATTGCTCAGTGCTTATGTATTAAGTACTTAAGCACTAAACTTTACAGAATAGGTACATCTAGCTCATTAGCGGGTTCGCAATGAGCTAGATGTGCACATTGCCATTGCGCAGATTCATGGGATCCGCAGTCCAGGCTGAGGTTGGCACAAATTAAGAGGGACCACAGCTGGCTCCCCATTTAAAAACGATAAGTTAACAACAGGCCGTTTCACGGACCCAATGCTGTTGTACCTTTCAAACGATTAGTGGTGCCGCAAAGAGGCCAATGTGTGTTTGTGTTCGTTAATGCTTTACTACAGTATTGGGCCAGCTGCGTGGATCATTATGGGTTAAAAATTTTTTCTATAAAACCACGCTCACAGCAATACCCGTATACCATAATGTGCACCAATATTCACTACCATGGCCAATGCTCATTGCATAATGCAAACAATAGTAGTGGTGTAATTAGCCCGCAACGGATAAACTTTATGCATATGCGAATGTGATGTAAGAGTATTTGTAAAATTCACATATATACATATGTGAGTTGGACAATTTCATAGCACCGAACTTGAAATACACCTAATATATTACAACAACTCTTCCGAGCATGTACAAGGGCGCTAGCTTGCACGCCTGCAGATCACATGTTTAAAGGCCACAAATGTACTGCCACCCTACACCTTCCACGCCTACCACAACCCACACCTGTAGACCAGCATCAAGGGAGATTGTGCAGCACGTGTGGTGGCACACACACGTTCAAGTACATATATGCTTGGATGCCTCAACACTTGTGATTACACATACACATGTACATGTGTATGTGCACGCTGCAATGCATGCTCGTGCACATTTGAGCAAAGGCAGGTATGTGGTTTTCCTCGATCAAAGTGCATATTTGCATTGCTCTTCTCAACCAGCGTTCTTCCTCACAAGGTAGCACTCTATATGACTTCACCATTTTGTAGACAAAAAAGCAGCAGCTTGAGCATGCTCTCACAAGATAGCCTGCATGAGAGTAGCTTGGAATTGCATTGCAGGAAGCACCTTGTGCGCCATCAATGTTGCTACACATTGAAATGAGCTTGCGGGCAGGAGGAGGAGCACACCCACAAACCTATAGTAAGATAGAGCAGCATATGTATCAGCACACCCACATGTGTGTACGCCTGAAGGCAATGCATGTATGTGGAAAGCGGGCTTTGCAATGCACACGCTAACCACAATGTTACAGGTGTCAGTTGTTTTAGACCACGTTATGACACCAATTGTGCGACAACAAATGCAACAATGCAAGCAACACGTGAGTAGCAAGCAATAGCTACAACGGCAACAGCAAAGCCAACAGCAATAGCGCATTGAACGACATCTACCCGAGCACAAGCAATGACACCCAAAGGTAGTACCTACAGGTATCGACTTGTAGGCCAGCAACAAGCCCAAGGATGTTTGCGCAAGGAAGTGCACGCGAGCATGAGACATCCGAGCTGGCGCAGAGGTACTTAGGCATGGAGGGACCATGTCATGAGCTATTGTTAAGGGAAGCATTTAGCAGGGCAGCTTTACGACGATTGACGCTGTTAATTGTTCCAGTTTAAGTAGTGCTGCCAAGTCAAGCACCAATTAATAATGATTAGTTGAGTAGAGCTTGCGCATTACATAAGAGAAAGCATGTCAGTTGTAATTGGTGCACTTAAGTAAGACATTGCCAGCATACTTGCATGAGCCTATCGCTGATGCTAAAGATGTTGCTTCCATATAGCTTGAGACAGCGCCTGCAACTCAAGAGGCTACCAGTATGGGCGGGGCACCAACCACTCCTAGCTTTAGCGCCAAGCCTGTAGGCTTGCAACACTAACGCCCCATTAACGAGGCCTCGGAGCCGCAGCTGCAACCACAGCATACCATATTGCCGCCATGTTTAGCAACCCATACCCGAGGACAGGTTCGAGCTGAGCGGAAAATTGTGCTGAACTTGCACTTGCATTGGAGATGCTTTAAACATGTTACAATGTATTGCAGTTACTAAATTAACCATTGTAGGCGTCATGCCTTTGTGGACTCTTCGCGGCTTTGTTATTAAACCTCCATTCAAGCGCCTATATGGCTGTAGAGGCTCATGTGTTGTTAATTCTCATTATATAAGCAGCGATAGCAACCACTGTGGCGCTTACATTACGTCCTGTTACCGCCGTCCATGAATGGGATGAGCACAAATCGTGGAGCATGGTTTGACTGACAGCTCTTATTGGACCTATGTATAATATAAGTAACAATTGAGTTGGGCGACTACTGCTTACTTAATAACATTTGCCAATAGTAGGTGCCAATTGATGGAAGCGTTGCCATGCGCTTACAACATGATAGGCGCCAACAAGTTTAGCGCCTAGATCTTGTGTATGTGTAGGCGCTTCATTATACGTCAAAAAGCTCAGTCCAACACCGGTGCATTTGAATAATAACTTAGCGCGCTTAGTCCATATAGCCTACAAAGAAGCTACTAGGTCGTACACTATACAATGACCTGCCTACAGTGTTTTATTTCTTTACAATTGGACTAGTGGTGGTGTGCACACTACTGTTGCATGCATTAACAATGGTAATTATGGTAATGGTAGATTAAATGTCAAAGGGACCGAATCTTGGGCAAGAGGGCCGTACCGAGCCGGCACCACCAATGATGGTGCTAATGTAGCGCTTCAATTGTGGATCGCCTTTATGGAATAGTGGTCCACATAAAATTGCTCAATGAAGCATAGATGCCAATTGCTACGCACACCATGACTTTACATAAACCTCGCTTACTCCTGTCTTACCATGGAAGGAAGGAAGAGTGACATAACCCAGAGCCTTAATTGTTAAGTACACACCATTGCTGCTTATACAATAAAAGCCAAGTAAAGGCTGCTAAACAAGCTATGTGTGTATACAATCTTTCAAGAGTTGTGACCATGTTTGTACATATGTGTTATGCAGTACAATATTTGTATGGTGTAAGTTAATGCCATGGCTCTCAGGGCACTACACATGGAAGGGAACATGCACATAGCCAGTTTGCTTTGGCTTGCAAACGAGTTGACACAACTTCCATCACAAGCAGGCAAGCAGCAACCTAGTGTACATATGTTATAGTTTGGTATGAGCTAGTGACATTGCCATACACCTAATGGTTGAAGTCCACTAGAGACATGGTAGCTTGTGGACTTAAAAGTCCCCTAGCTACCAAGTAGCCATTGTATGTACTTTTACAATTGCTTGGAATATGTGCGATGGTGCATTAGTAATATAACACACTGTTATATGTTATAGCTTGTTGAAAGTACATGTATAGGTGGCGCCTACATGTAGTTGAGACGATCAGCTTAACCTATATAGGTACGGGAGTTACGAGAGTTATGACAGTTACTGCAGTTCGGGTCAACCATGGTCAACTTTGACTTTGACCATTGACTTTGACCGTTGACTAGTGTTGACTAGTGTTGACTTTGACCAGAGTTAACTAGAGTTGACTAGTGCTTGGTAGCATAGTATATAAGACACTGTATACTGCTTAATACAGTGGGTCGCACATTGTCTTTATAGTTGGCGTGCTTGCTGCACTTATCCTTAGTGTGCACACTTGTATGTAGGAGGCAAATACACACACACTATGCGCATCACAAGTTTTCAACACACACTTAGCTAGGTATATCCAAACATGATTGGTGCACACTGCCTGATAGTCATGAACCATGAATGGTCCATGCCGCCGGATCGGCAACCTCCCCTATAACATGAAATCCACAAACCATGTATGGACCAACTTTTAGAGATAGCCGGACCATATATTGTTTCAAGTCCGTGTTGAAGAAGTCATCGTCCTTTACCACGCACCATAGTTGGTGCGCAGTTGACATGAGATATGTGGACCATGTGGTCTACAGTATTATGTACTTGAACTAAGCTAGTCAGGCTTCAAGGAATACACGTGAAATATGCATGGTCTTGTCGCAAATATGGGACCATGCTTGGTTTGTATGTTAGGGTTTGACATAATCGCGCTCATACATAGGTACAAGTGTAATATGTATGGGATTATGCATGGTTTATGCATTATGGTTCGACCGGCCTCCAAGTTAAGCCAAGAGACATCAGGAGCGCCCCGTGCACGCTCCGTTCATCTTCTCCTTACAAAGAGCGCAGACCATGTATCAGGTGGTGGGCCACTTTGCCAAAGGGCCTTATTAGGCTTGACCGCTGAATTCACAACCGCCGTGGAACTGTTTGCCCATCAATGTCGCATGTTGGGAACTTTGGTCATCTTTACGTCTATTATGCCGTTATCAGCATAATGGCTGTTTTTTCAGTATATATCAGCGTCTCTATTGTGTGACCTTCAAACATCATAATGAGTCTATGCTGGTCGTGTCGATTAATTCTGCGATATCATTGATACTGACCATATAGCGCGACAGCGCGCGCAGCCGGCACTGCTGTCGAAAGCCCGCATTGCAGTGTTAGAAGGTAGTGTGCATGTATGCGCCCTACCTCATACATGTTCTCACATTAGGGGAACACCAAGTGTAAGATACAAGCATGTCAACACCAAAGAGAAATAAATTGCAGTTGCACCTGCATGTGCCACATACAATGACTGATCTACTCAGCTAGTCAACACTAGAAAGAACTAGTCAACTTTAATCAACAGTAGTCCACAGTCACAGCCAACATTAGTAAACACTAATCAACAAATAAAATCGAAGTTGACCATGATTGTCGTAACTCCCATATTTCCCATAATTGTAACTCACATAGCAAAATCGCCGCACATGGCCTGAGACATCAATAGGCTGACTGTTCTATAACTATTCCAGCAAACCTCATATTCTCAACCTTCAACACACAGTGATGCCTTTTGCCATAATGAAATGTCGTTGGATAGTACCTAATATTTTGTATTATCTACTGTGTAACCACAACACCAGCAGACTACTATGCATTATCATCAGGCCACATCAGTATAAATAATGAAACATACTGAAATGGAGTAAGGGAGAGAAACAACAACGAGCTTGTAATGGCATCAAAGATGCATTGGTGAATGCACTAGTGATGCAAATGCCGGACTTCTCTCAACCCATTCAGGTAATATGTGATGCTAGCTTGTACGGCACAGGTGCGGTGTTGCTACACAATGGACATTTCATTGCTTTTAAGTCACACAATTTTAGTGACGCCGAGCGCAACTACACCACAACCGACTAAGAGTTACTTGGTGTATTAAACGCCTTGTGGACATGGCGTTAGTATTTGGAGGGGGGATGAAGTTCAAGGTTGTCACCGACCACAATGCCCTCATCTTCCTTTTCAAACAACCCAACTTGTCTCGAAGACAAGCACGGTGGGCGGAGTTCCTATCGCGCTTTGACTTTGAAGGGGAGTATGGACGGGGGAGGACCAATGTTGCGGACCCTCCAAGTAGCGTGCCCACTAAGCTCAAGCTTTGGGGCTAAAGCTTTAATCATTGCGGTCGTGACAAGATCACGAGTGCATGAAGCGAGTGAAGCCAGCGCAAGAGAGCCCACTAGCTTGGAAGCCAGAATAGCAAGTGCTTACCACATGAACCTATGGTTCAAAGACTTAGACGAGATCAAATTAGGCCAACAAGGCAACTACTGGTTTAAGGGTGAGGCGGTAGTGGTGCCAAATGGGCCGGGTCTTCGAGTGGCATGCATGAACGAGATGCATGACCCTCCCTACCGAGGGCACTTTGGCAGTAAGAGGACCATCAAGCTTGCACAAAGAAGCTATTGGTGGCCTTCAATGGTAAGTGACATTTAAGCATACGTGAAGACATGCGACCCATATCAATGCAACAAGTCTAAAAATGCACGTATGGGTGGCTTCCTTGTTCCTCTACCCGTGCCCAATAACACGTGGGAGAGCGTGAGGATGGACTTGAGTACGGAGCTACCTAAGACAGCACATGGCAACACGGCCATTGTTGTCTTTGTGGATAGGCTAAGCATATTGGCTCATTTTGCCGCATGTAAGACGGAGATCAACGCGGTTGAGTTTGCTAGGTTATGCATAGCAAATGTGTTTAAGCTCCATGGACTCCCTAAGGAGTTGATCTCGAGTAGAGACCCGAGGATCATGGGAGCATTCGGGTAGAGTGTGTGAGACACTATGAATTAAGCAATCCATGTCCACTGCATACCATCCCCGAATTGATGGGCAAACGGAGAGAATAAATAGGAACTTAATACGCGCCTTGTTACACTATGTATCAGCAAGTCAAGACAACTAGGATGAGCTACTAGATGTAGTGGAGTTCGGCATGAACTCGGCCTATCAAGAATCGGTGAAGGAGAGTCCCTTTCACTTGAACAATGCAAACATTCTTGTGCGCCTGGTGAGAAGATGTTCGGCAAGAAGGCAAGGGCACCGGTAACTAGTGAGCTTGCCGCACGCATACAAGATGCGCTAACCAAAGCCAAGGCCGCTATGAAAAGTGCTCAAGGCCGCCAAAAGTACTTTGCCGACAAGGATCGTCGAGAGGTATTGTTTAGTGTTGGGCAACAAGTGTTGCTGAGCATGAAAAACATGATCAATCCAGAGTCGGGGAAGTAAGAAGCTTCTACTCAAGTGGATTGGTTCTTTTAAGGTGCTAAATCCCGTTGGCGCCGTAGCGTATAGGCTTCGCCTCCCACAGCACTTTGAGCACATAATGTGTTTCATGTATCGCTGGTAAGGGAGTACAAGAGTGGTAGTAGAGTCTAGCCCCCACCTCTACCGCAGTTGGAAGATGGTGAGTGGGAGTATGAGGTAAAGGCGATATTGACGCACCGCTCTCATAGAAGAAACCGTTTTCCCGATTACCTCGTACCATGGAAAGGCTATAGTGGTGAACACAATGCGTGAATCTTGGTAAGAGACTTGACAAAATGTCAAGAGTTGTTGCAAGAGTGCCTTGCAACTCATGGAGACCTTACCCATGCCTAGGTAAGCCATAGTGTAGCTAACACGCCCTTTAACATGTGTGCACAAAGCGTGCGCAACCCTATTATGCCAAACCTATTAAGTGAGGGTGCACCCGCAAGGGGCAACCATGAGGGTTGACCACCTTCATGTCTTGTTGATTTTTAATCTTAGCATGTGACACATCGTCACGCAATGGGTGGGGAGGAGTGCAATGCGGCTTAAAGTCATACTGCAAGTAAAGTGCTTGGGGAATCACACTTGTATAGATGTAAGTTTGCATACAGATAATTGTTGAAAACTAGCGATGCGCCTAGTGTGTGTGTATTTGCCTCTTACATACAAGTGTGCACACACTAAGAACAAGTGCAACAAACACGCCAACTATAGAGACAATGTGCGACCTACTGTATTAAGCAGTATAAAGTGTCTTATATGTTAAGCACTAGTCAAGTCTAATCAACTCTGGTCAAAGTCAACACTAGTCAACACTAGTCAATGGTCAAAGTCAACGGTCAAAGTCAAAGTTGACCATGGTTCACCATGACTGCCGTAACTCCCGTAACTTTCGTAACTCCCGTAATAATAAAGGTTAAGCTGATCGTACCAACTACATATAGGCGCCGCTTATACATGTACTTTCTACAACTTATAACTTTTGACACTCCCACGCGAGCAGCTTGACCTTGAACTCCAAGATCTTCTCACAAGCTTACCCACATTAACTTGCTCCATTGAACACTCCCACGGATGTGTTGCTCCCACGGACTTGATGCTTGTCTCCATGACACCATCCTTCTCCTCGTGCTGCCAGTAGGACTACAAGGTTCCAATACTCCTTGTTTCCTCCTCATAGTTGTTGCAGCAGGTTCCACCACACCACGCCTGACCTTGCTCAGGTGGTTTCAAAGACTCCCTCAACGGCAAACTATGCTATAAACTACACTAAGTTCTCTACCTTAGCAATGCTGTACCAGAGTGTAGGCCGTGCAAGGGTTGATCAGACCCTTCTACCAAGGAAAGCACCCCTCCCATCTCCTGTTAGCTAGCTATACAACTGATTCCTTGCATGCCAATCAATTGAAGTGTTCTAAGCAGTATCGCACACCTGTGTGCTACAAAAAACAATTCCACAACAATGCAACCTCTAGTGTATGCAGCTCAACACCAGCAACTACTCAGGCTAGTGGTAACTCTCACAGACCTTTGTGACTGCGACGTCCGTCTACGCACGTCCTTCACGCGCCCTTGCAGTGGGAGAGGACGGACGAAAACCATCCATTGCAACTCCTTGAGGTCCTCACCAATGTTAGAAAGCAATCGCCATCGTGGTGTGCTCCTCCTTAGTTGCCTCTTCGTGGATCCTCTTCTGACTTGCGAATGAAGTGGCCCTTCATCTTGCAGTAGTGACACTCTTTGTCGCGTAATGGCTTCCCACCACCTGCTTTGCTCCTGCTACGTGTATGTTGAGAGGATGAAGCACAACGTGCGATAGGTTCTCCACCATTCTCTATCTCTTGAACATCCAACTTGCCTTCCACAGCTCGCAGTTTAGGCACTACATTAGCAAACTTCAATACCACACATGAGGACTCCAACATAGTCATTAACGTAGCAAAGCTCTTTCCTAAGCCAGCTAAAACTGCCCACATCACCTCCTCTTTCGTCACATCGTGGCCCACTGCTGCAAGGTCTTGCCAAAGCTCCCTTGCGCGAGATGTACTTCTGAATTGTTTTTTTGTGCTCCATCTTTAACAGTGTCAACTTGCGTCTCAGCTGCAGCTTGCGCAAGTTGCTATTGACCTTGAAGAGGGTGTCGAAGACCTCCCACGCCTCATCCAGTTTTGCAATCCGCAATAAGAAGGAGATGGAAAATCTTTGACGTGCAAGTCTATCAGCGCAAAAGCTGATTGTGAGTGCTCTGTCCAGGGACCAGCGTCACCTGTTCTCAGCCGCAATAATGTGGAGGAGGTGGGGTCGACAAAACTTCAGAGCTTCTTGCGGATCAGCACCAACTTCATTCTTAGCGACCATGAAGCGTAGTTGTGCAGATCAAGGGACTCGATGGGCATACTATCTATGTCAGCCATTTCATGCTACACAGTAGCAACTCACCCTCTCCCCAAGAACACTCTACTAGTAGGCGCCTATGCTCAACACTTTCTCTCACTAGCACATCCGATCACACAAGCGAGTGTGGGCCCATAACCTGTTGAGAACTAGTGATGCGCGTAGTGTGTGTGTATTTGCCTCTTACATACAAGTGTGCACACCTCAAGGACAAGTGCAGCAAGCACGCCAACTATATAGACAATGTGCGACCCTCTGTATTAAGCAGTATACAGTGTCTTATATACTATGATACTTAGCACTAGTCAACTCTAGTCAACTCTGGTCAAAGTCAACACTAGTCAACACTTGTCAATGGTCAGATGTAACGGTCAAAGTCAAAGTTGATCATGGTTGACCATAATTGCCGTAACTCCCATAACTCTCGTAACTCCCATAACCATCAAGGTTGAGCTAATTGTACCAACTACATGTAAGCGCCGCCTATACATGTACTTTCTACAACCTATAATATATAACAACCTTTGCTATTGAGGGTAAAAGCTTCTCATGAGGCTTCAACACTTGAAGTCTACATCTTTTTTAATATAAACATCAGATTCAAGCCCGATGCTGGCCGGTGGCGGCTGTTGCTAGATTTGGACCTTCTTACACAGTACCGTCATACAATGCACTGCGCACAACCTTGCTTAAGAGGGTGAAGACTGACATTGATGACAAGCTGATAGAATTCAGGAACAATGTGCGCAAGACTGGCTGTACAATAACTAGTGATGGATGGACTGATGTGAATAGTAGGCCATTGCTGAATTTGTTGCAAGTGTCGCCTGACGGAGCAGTGATTTGGGACACCGTAAACACCGAAGTAGAAACTAAGTCGGCAGCGTACATAGCCAGGCAGATTGCCAACGCCATTAAGTTGGTGAGTTAATCCGTCCAGTCCTAATGCATGCGCGTGTGTTTTTGCTATTTGTGTGTGTGTTTTTGCTGCATTTTTTTGCACGCGTATGCGTGTGTTAGGGCTGCATGTGTGTGTGTGTTTGTTGCATTTTTCTGCACACGTATGTGTGTGTTAGGGGTGCATGTGTGTGTGTGTGTTTGCTGCATTTTTCTGCACGCGTATGTGTGTGTTAGGGGTGCATGTGTGTGTGTGTGTTTGCTGCATTTTCTTGCACGCATATGTGTATGTTAGGGCTGCATGTGTGTGTGTTTTTGCTGCATTTTTCTGCACCTGCGTATATGTATGTTAGGGCTGCATGTGTGTGTCTATTGGCTGCATTTTGCTGCACGTGTGTGGGTGTATGTTGCTGCATGGGTGTGTGTCATTGGCTGCATTTTGCTGCACGTGTGTGGGCGTATGTTAGGGCTGCATGTGTGCGTGTGTACTGGCTGCATTTTGCTGCATGTGTGCATTGGTGTTGTTGCTGCATGCGTGTGCGTGTGTGTTTTTGCTGCATGTGTGTGCGTGTGTAAGTTAGCGCTGCATGTGCGTCTCCTAATGTGTTTGTTTGTGCAGGTGGGTGCAGAAACTGTCGTGCAAGTCGTCACTAATAGTGCCAGTGCATGTGTCTCGGCTGGCGCCATCATTATAAGGCAGTACAAGCATGTGAGCTGGAGCCCTTGCGCAGCTCATGTCCTAGACTTGCTGCTTGAAGACATCGGCAAGATGCCCTTTTTTGCAACAAGCATCAAGAAAGGAAAGTTCCTTGTCAACTTCATCTCAAACCATCACAAGAGTCTGGCCATATTCAGGTGAGTTGTATGTAGCTTGAGGCAGCCCGTCTGCTTGTGTAATTGAGTGTTTTGTTTGACTTACTTGGTTGCATGCTGATGTGCAGGTCTAAGACAACAAAGACGCTGCTCAAGCCTGGTGAGACGCGCTTCGCTTCCGCCTTCATCATGCTGCAACGGCTTTTAGAGGTGAAGGCCGACTTGGCAAAGACTGTGGTCGACGACGCATGGTCATCATGGGCAGCACAGCACGGCGAACATCGGCGAGGTGCTGAGTTAGCTAGAGAGATAGCTTTGTCCTCACATTTTTGGAAGCAAGTTGGGCAGGTTATTGCAGCTCTTGAGCAGCTAATCAAAGTGCTGCGCCTGACCGACGGCAATCACCCAACCACGAGTGAGTACATTACACATGCTGCAATTGTGTATGCATAAGTACACAACGTTGACATCATTGTGTGCATGTAGGCAAGCTGTACCAGCGCATGAGCAGCGCCCGCGAGACCCTGCAAGCTGCGGTGCTACCAACGACGTTGCTGGAAGCAGTCCTGGACCGCTTCGATGCATGTTGGAATATGATGAAGACAGATTTATTGTGTGCTGGGTTTGTGTTGGATCCTGAGTTTCGGCTTATGGATCAGCATGAGAACGCTGATGTCATGTCTGGCTTCTTTAACACTTTGGAGAAGTTGTTGCCTACTGCAGATAGCCAAGCGCAACTCGCCCTGCAGCTGTCGCAGTATCGTAGTTGTCACGGATTGTTTGGACGTGATATAGCTAAGGCTTCCGCCAGCAACATGTCTGCGCATCAGTGGTGGCTTCAGGATTAGAGGCAATACACCAGAACTACAACGCGTTGCGGTGCGCGTCCTTGCTCAAGTCACTGTGGCATCATCATGCGAGCGGAACTGGAGCATATGAGTTCATGAAGCGCATGAAATGCGCGCCCCTAAACTCAAGAACTCGTTAACGAGTTATGAGACTCTTGTGCCCCTAGTGCCTTGGGCACTTGGGGGCACAAGTACTCACCAGATGCGAGTTGTGAGTCACAAGCTCCTTACCTAGTCGCTTGAAACCCTAGCGCGGCGGCGCCATCCTTGGCGAGGGTGGCGAGTGTGGTATACTTTGCAGGTGTACAGGCTTCTCAAGCTTCAACCTCAACGTCGGCAGCACTGGCGCCATCAACGAGTCGAAGACCGACGAAGCGCGTGACTTTCGCACCTGGCGTGAAGAAGTAGTTCCTGTAGTTGTAGCCTAGCGCCCTAGTGCAGATTTGTGTATAGATCAGCCTATGTCTGTACACTTGTACATTTGTATTGCAATGCACTTGGGTGCTGGGCATAGCCACCGTGCTATTGACCCATAGCGACCCCCCAGCTCGCAAGAGCTCAGGCGTGTAGGCGTCCTTCTTCTCTGTGTGTTCAAGGGCAGCAGCCTGGCAGCGGCCTCTCGAACCACCGCAACGAGTGCATGCGCAGTGGGAGAGGCCTGGCCTGCCATGGCATGCGCAGCATGTATGGCCGAGAAGGCATGTTTCACAGGTGCTGGGGTGGTTGAATCCACCAACATCTTGGTCAAGAACCGGGCCACTGTGCCAGGGTCTGCTGGCAGGGCAGCCCAACCACGAGGCGTGCAGAACTCCACAAAGCGACGCCAGTAGCCCTCATAGCCCGCAGGATGCTGGTAGCACGTGACGCCGCTGCCACTGCAGGGTAAAAGGTGCGCAGGCGCTCAATCTCGTGGTCTCCGGGGACGTTGGGCATGAGCGACTGTAAGCTTCGCTCAATAGAAGCTGTATACAGCACTTGTCAATGGTCAGGACGCAAGTCAATTCGCAATGCCCACATACGACTGTTGGGCAAGCCCCCTTGAAGTTCCGTGACTTGCGGGCTGGGCCACAAGCAAGCTGGGCCTCCGGGCAGGCTCACAACGTCTGTGACAAATGGTGCCCACACGCCGCCAGGGTAGAGCACGGGCCACCAAGTTTGGGTTGTCCATTCAGGTACAATAAGGCACATGCGAGCCTTACATTCGCGGCATGACGCAGAACAGTGCCAACCCGGTGTGGTGGGGGATGGCACCAGTTGTTGCAACCACTTCAGTCAGCATGAAAGGCATTGCCGGATGAGCCCGGACATGGTAACACCGAGTTGAAGGCCACACACACTGTGTTGGCATCCGTGGCAAAGCGGTCCACACCAAAGGGGCCCCACTTGCGAGCGAGCAAGCGAACCCATGGGGTTTGCAAGGTCCAACCGTTCCAATCTGGTGCTTTGGAGAGCGCGTCCGCCTCCTCATTGAGTTCACGTGGTAACCACTCCACATGCAAGCGGATGCAATACCGGTGGCAATGTAAGAAAATACGGCATGCCACTTGCTGCAAGTGTTCGGCCTCACTACCCCCATTGCGCATAATGTAGTACACATTGCGGGCATCGCCATAGCACAGCACCGTGCGTCCATGTAGCTCCTCCTCAACAGTGAGCAAGGCACGCTCAAGTCCCAATAACTCGCGATGTGTTGATGAAGTCAAGCACTCATCCGGTGAAAACTGCGCCCTTCGCCACGGGGGTAGCTGTGCCATGGCGCACTAGTTCCCAACCAGTGCCGCTAGCATCCACAGATTGCACTATGTCCGGCTGCACAGTAGGCCACATGGGTGCCATGTTAAGCTCCTTAAAGTGGTCTCTCAGCCACGATAACTTTGGGATCTCAGGTTGGCATAGCACTATGTGAGAGCTCCATGAGCGGCGGGTCTCAATCAAGCGGCGTGTATGCCAAGTCGTGAGTTTGACGGCAGTGCCCAACACCATGAACATAGTTTGCAGCTTGCCACAGATGCGGGCCAGCAACTTCACTGATACATGGCGCCTGTCACCAAATGCGCGTTGCAAGTCTCTAAGCAAACCATCGCGCTTCTTGCCCGGGATACGAACAGTGCCAGCGTGTGTATCCCACACAAAGCCGAGGAAGATGATGACTCTGCTTAGCACGATCTGCGCCTTTGTATTAATCACCAGCCCGCACCATGTGGCATCTGCTTGCACAATGGACAAGGTGGAGGCATGCTCTGCCTTGGAGCGAGTAGCAAATAGGAAGTCGTTGATGTATGGCAATACGCGAATGCCCTGCACACGCCAACGGCGCACCAATTGCTTCATAATTTTTGTGAACACGCAGCAAGCCGTGCTCAACCCAAATGGCAACGAGCATAAGTTGAACACTTTGCTCGCAAATGAGAACCCCAAGTAGCCCCAAAAGGCGGGGTGGATGTCCACATGATGATAGCCGGACTTCAAGTCCGTAGAGAACAATCAGTCCTCAGGTTGCAGCAAGTCCGGGATGCTGCGTACATCCGCATACTTGAATGGCGTGTTCACCATATAGGAGTTGACATAGCGCAAGTCCATGATGAGGCGCAACTTGCGGCCATCATCGACCACGTTGAGTGGGCTCACCACGAGGGGGGGTGTCACACACTCTTGTGCGGCCCCACTATGCACTAGGTTGGCGATGGCAGCCGCGGTAAAGTCCGCAAACTCATGCACACCCTTGTGGTTGGTGAATGCCCATTCGGGGGGTGGGTCATCCGCCCATGGTAGCTTGTACCCGTACTCCACCCATGAGAGCACCATAGTAGACTCACAGAATTCACACCATGCTGGCAGGGCATCACGTCGTCGATGACGCATGTAAGGCCCTTAATGAGGTTGGCAGGGACGCGAGCAAACTCATGATGCTTCATCCAGTCGTAAACAAGGTCCTCCTCTGTGCTAGTGTAGGCTACTGCACATGACCACGAAGTGTCCTCAACAACGGAGCTCAGCCAGAGCCTCAACGGCACGACGACCGCAAAATGGCCACAACTAGTGCAAACAGTGTCCAAATTGGGTTCTGTTTTGCTCAGCACAACGCTATTGGCCTCATTGTAATGGTCATAACGTGTCGAGACCCCCAGCAAAAGTTACAAGCAAGATTGCGGTTTTGTAAATAATGGATCACAAATTCAACACTTTCATTCATCTAGCTCGCAATTTGATTCACTAAAGCAGCAGTTGCGAACACAGAAAAGTGCCCCACCGGGCTATAGCATCAACAGTGCAAGTGTACAGCTACTAGGCTGTCACAACAGCTACAGAGCTGCGCTACTAAATCAGTTGCCGCCACGCCCTGCTGAGGGCTTACGGCAATAGGCACGCAAGTGCCCTGTCTCCCCACAGTTGTAACAGGTGCGGGCATCGCGCTGGCCCCCCGTAGATGCGACCTGAGACTGCATAGGCGCGGTCTTGTAACTGGTATGCCCCGCACCAGATGCATAAGATCCAGAGTAGCGGGGGGGGGTACTGTCCCCGCCCCTTGTTGGGAGTGTAGGCCGCCTTCGCCTTGGGCTTGGGCTGCGCCGCAGCTGCCTCCTTGATTGCCTTTTTAAGGCGCTTTGCCTTTGCATCGTCCGTAGCTAGAGGGTCTCTCGTGAGCTCCTCCACCACTTTCCAACTATGCTTGTTGGCCACTTCCACATGGTGGAACTGCGTGCACACCTCGTCCAATGCTGGTGCACAGAGCACATGTAAGCAACACTGGTTGCGGCCATTCATGCATAGGCTCAGAGCCATTGGGTTTAACGCCAGGCGCACCCGCATTGACATCACCATCTCCCACATGCAAATGTAATGGCAAACCTGTTGTGCCTTTTACCTTGCTATGAATAGTCATAATGTGAATACAGAGGTGGACATGCAAAGGTGTTAAGTGCGGGCCCTCCCCCCCCTACCGGACACGGGGGGAGGAGGGATGCGGAACAATGTATTTATATAGATGCCTCTATGTAGACGACAAGCCCGCACCTTCATAAGGCCGATAATGCACGCATGTGCATGTTCGCATGAGTGAAGTCCGCACCCTCAAGCGTGTCCTACATGTGTGCTCGTGCAAATGGCCATGCTCAACAAAGAATGAGCCCACCTTTCATGTTGTCTTTGCGTCCTTTGGCGAAGTGGGGATCCTCGGCGAGGTGAGAGGGCACACGGTCGAAGGAGGCCGCCGCCGAGGCAATGTAAGCCGCCACGTCGATGTGTTGCCGAGCCCGCTTCTTCATGTTCTCCTTCCAAGGGACCGCGGGATCGCTAAAGCGAATGGCCAATGCCTCCGCACGAGCATTCGGTGTAGTGGAGTCGCCTTTGTCGCGGCGAAGGATGCTCACGAGTAGCGGGTGGTTGGGCTCCGCAACGGGCTCATCATGAGGGATGACGGGCGCCTTCTCACGCCTAAGACGCATGTTTTCCGCCTCCAACTCCTCCAACCTCCTCGCCATGGCCTCCGTGGGTGTCATGGACGGGGTGGAAGTGTTGGAGAGCGGGCTTGCCTCCCTCTTTTTACGCTTGTAAGTAACGACGGGCGGGTCCTCATCATCCTCATCCTCATCATTGTCACCATCACCCTCCTTGTTCACCTCCTCTTCTCCCACGTCCACGGGGGGGCGCACCCGTCTCTCCTCACTCACCGCTCTTCTCTCCTCCTCCTCACTCAAGGTGTGGCGACGCGGACTTGTAGCCCGCGCCAACCTATTGGCGGCAAGCCTAGCCGCCTTGGCCATGGCTTCCACGTCCTCTCCATCGCCACGGGCACTTTATGACCGTGTGGTGGTCATGGAGGTCGACCGCCTATTCTTCCTCCTAACCACCCTCGCCACCCTCGCCAAGGATGGCGCCGCCGCGCTAGGGTTTCAAGCGACTAGATCTATTGACCCATAGCGACCCCCCAGCATGAGCTGTGTGTCGCATATAACACATGTGTGAGTTACATACGACTTCATTCACAACAATGAGCGTAACAAGCTGCGCACATCACGAGCACGCAATTTGGTTTGGGTTTTCAGTAATGTGCGCTTGCTTGAGCTCATCAGTAATATAGAATATGAGGAGCAGTTTGCCGCATGGGACCCAGCATCTTTTGAGGAGTCAGATGATGATAGCGATAGCAGTGCTTCAGAGGTGGATGATGATGACATCTTACCTTTTTAAACGGAGTTGCAATAGAGTGTTGTGTATCAGACATTGTGTGATACGAATTGTGTTAATGATCACATGTTAAGTTGTTGTTGCTACATTGGCTGCAAGATGATATGCATATGATACGCACATTGCATAACATGTACTGTTCAATGGGCGTATCAGCCGTTTTGCTAAAATTTTATGCCGTATTAATACCCGTACCTAACCCCAAACGTATCAGGTACCGTATCGGTATCGTGCTACTATGAGTAGTTCTCAACATTCTTAACCTTTATAGTTACGGGAGTTACGAGAGTTACGGGAGTTACGGCAGTTACGGTCAACCATGATCAACTTTGACTTTGACCATTCACTAGTGTTGCCTAGTGTCGACTTTGATCAATGTTGACTAGAGTTGACTAGTGCTTAGTAGCATAGTATATAAGACACTATATACTGCTTAATACAATGGGTCGCACATCGTTTCTATAGTTGGCGTGCTTGCTGCACTTGTCCTTGGTGTGTGTGTGCACACTTGTATATAAGAGGCAAATATGTTAGATGTTATAGCTTGTTGAAAGTACATGTATAGGCGGCGCCTACATGTAGTTGGTACGATCAGCTTAACCTTTATAGTTACGAGAGTTACGGGAGTTACGGGAGTTACGGCAGTTACGGCAGTTATGGTCAACCATGGTCAACTTCGACTTTGACCGTTGACTTTGACCATTGACTAGTGTTGACTAGTGTTGACTTTGACTAGAGTTGACTAGTGCTTAGTAGCATAGTATATAAGACACTGTATACTGCTTAATACAGTGGGTCGCACATTGTCTCTATAGTTGGCGTGCTTGCTGCACTTGTCCTTAGTGTGTGCACACTTATATGTAGGAGGCAAATACACACACACTAGGCGCATCACTAGTGCTCAACAGGTTATGGGCCCACACTCGCTTGTGTAATCGCTTGTGCTAGTGAGAGAAAGTGTTGAGCATAGGCGCCTACTAGTAGAGTGTTCTTGGGGAGAGGGTGAGTTGTACTATTGTGTAGCAAGCAATGGCTGACACAGATAGGATGCCCATCGAGTCCCTTGATCTGCACAACTATGCTTCATGGTCGCTGAAGATGAAGTTGGTGCTGATCCGCAAGAAGCTCTGGAGTTATGTCGATCCCACCTCCTCCACATCATTGCGGCCAAGAACAGGTGACACTGGTACCTGGATAGAGAACTCACAATCAGCTTTTGCGCTGATAGGCTTGCACGTCAAAGACTTCCATCTCCCTCTTATTGCGGATTGCAAGACTGGACGTGAGGCGTGGGAGGTCTTCGACACCCTTTTCAAGGCCAATAGCAACTCGCGCAAGTTGCAGCTGAGACGCAAGCTGACACTTCTGAAGATGGAGCACAAAGAGCCAATCCAGAAGTACATCTCGCGTGCAAGGGAGCTTTGGCAAGACCTTGCAGCAGTTGGCCACGATGTGAAGGAAGAGGAGGTGATGTGGGCAGTCTTAGCTGGCTTAGGAAAGAGCTTTGCTACGCTAGTGACTGTGTTGGAGTCCTCAGATGTGGTTTTGAAGTTTGCTGATGTAGTGCCTAAGCTGCTAGCTGTGGAAGGCAAGTTGGATGTTCAGGAGATAGAGAATGGTGGAGAGCCTATTGCATTTTCTGCCTCATCTTCTCAACACACGCGAAGCAGGAGCAAAGCAGGTGGTGGGAAGCCATCACGTGACAAAGAGTGTCACTATTGCAAGATGAAGGGCCACTTCATTCGCGAGTGCCAGAAGAGGATCCACGATGAGGCAACCAAGGAGGAGCACGCCACGGTGGCGATTGCTTTCTAGCATTGGTGAGGACCTCAAGGAGTTGCAGTGGATGGTGTTCGTCCGTCCTCTCCCACTGCAAGGGCGCGTGAAGGACATGCGCAGACGGAGGTCGTAGACACAAAGGTCTGTGAGAGTTACTGCTAGCCTATGAGTGGTTGCTGGTGTTGAGCTGCATACACCAGAGGTTGCATTGCTGTGGAGTTGTTTTTTGGTAGCACACAGGTGCGGTACTAGTTAGAACACTTCACTTGATTGGCATGCAAGGACTGGGTTGTATAGCTAGCTAACAGGAGATGGGAGGGGTGCTTCCTTGGTAGAAGGGTCTGATCAACCCTTGCACGGCCTACACTCTGGTACAGCATTGCTAAGGTAGAGAACTCATTGTACTTTATAGTATAGTTTGCCATCGAGGGAGTCTTCGAAACCACCTGAGCAAGGTCAGGCGTGGCGTGGTGGAACCTGATGCGACAACTATGAGGAGGAAACAAGGAGTATTGGAACCTTGTAGTCCTGGTGGCAGCATGAGGAGAAAGATGGTGTCATGGAGACAAGCATCAAGTCCGTGGGAGCAACAGATCCGTGGGAGTGTTCAGTGGAGTAAGTTAATGTGGGTAAGCTTGCGAGATGAACCTGGAGTTCAAGGTCAAGCTGCTCGCGTTGGAGTGTTAGATGTTATAGGTTGTTGAAAGTACATGTATAGGCGGCGCCTACATGTAGTTGGTACGATCAGCTTAACCTTTATAGTTACGAGAGTTACGGGAGTTACGGGAGTTACGGCAGTTACGGCAGTTATGGTCAACCATGGTCAACTTCGACTTTGACCGTTGACTTTGACCATTGACTAGTGTTGACTAGTGTTGACTTTGACTAGAGTTGACTAGTGCTTAGTAGCATAGTATATAAGACACTGTATACTGCTTAATACAGTGGGTCGCACATTGTCTCTATAGCTGGCGTGCTTGCTGCACTTGTCCTTAGTGTGTGCACACTTATATGTAGGAGGCAAATACACACACACTAGGCGCATCACTAGTGCTCAACAAAATACACACACACTAGGCGCATCACTAGTTTTTAACATTGAGTGCTACACTTACTTGGTGCTCATGGCGGTAGTTGGCGTGGCTACACTCGGCGCCCAAGCACATGACAACATAGGTGTACAAGTATATGCTAGTTAATATATATAACTTGTACTAGGGTGCTAGGTTACGATTGTATACATAACATCCTCACATTAGGTGTGATTGTCACGCACTTATTTTCGAATGCATTAATGGTGCCGTGGCTGCTGGCGCGGAGATTGGCGCCTAAGAACTCTGTACACCTGCAGTATACCACACTCACGCACCACACCAACCATGGCACCGCTGTTATAGACTTTCAAGCAACGATATTGTAAGCTGAAGACGCACATTTTATGCCGGCCAAGCATTTGTGCCCTCAAATGCTCATGGCACCAAGGGCACAAGAATCTTATAAATGAGTTTTGGGCCGCAATTTATGCGCTTTATAAAGACATATACCTCTCGCATGAAGCATGTGCGACACACATAGCTCATGCTCGGGGGTTGGGATGTGACAGGCGTATATAGCGAGTGCTTACCACATCAGCCACGGCTTATCATCAGGGCGTGCAACTCCACTAACACCATGCGCACACAGCATGTAGCTGTGGTGAGAGACTTCCTATGCCAATCTGCTCCCACGCGTGTTGGGGTGCACTAGTCTTCATTGCTTAGGTCACACCACTCAAGTGATCGAGCGCGTGCCAAATGATCATGAATCCACCTCGGCGGCCTTGTTGGTTGCCTGACTTCAACCACAAATATTGTCAACAGGCACAATGGTGTCCCACATGATGCATGTTCCCCCCACTCAAGTAACGAAGCACATCAACTTGCCCAAGCTCACTTGGTTGCAGCTCGAGCCAAACAACAATTTACATGTGTGCATCACCGGACGCAACGCCCCTCTCACAATTGTGATGTGCACGGTTGCATCCGCACCATGTTTGTATATTTTGTTGTGCGGGATCACAAGGTTCATACATTTCAAGCAAAAGATAATGATGGGTTGGTCGATCGATAACGAGTAAAAATATCGCATATCCGCGAATAAGTGCACAGCCACAAACATGTTTATAGTCTTACCACCAAGTCCCGCCCATTGCGGATAAAATGCAATATTATGCCGTTGAGCAGCTTAAGGGTGAAGGGGTCTTCTTTGTGTACTCGGGGCGATTAGTATAAGTGGCCTCCAACAACGCCGCAATAAATGCATGCATACTTCAAAGAGGTCTGACCAATTATGGCATTGTAGCGTATATGGCCGCTAATTGTAGTTGTGTTAAAATGGAGGACGCCACTTGCACCTTGAGTGACAGCGCCGTCACACGACGGCCTGCCGGCGGGGATACCCAACCACAAAGCGCAAAATTTCACAATGCGGTAGCCCTAAAAGCGGTAGGCTTCATGGCCCCGCAGTGTGCATATAGCATGTGAAGCTGCTGCCACCATTGGTTACAGTCGTGCAAGTGCGCAACCTCATAGTAATAAAGAATGTCGGGCATGAGCACTTATCAATTACACTCAGCAACAGCTGCACAGTGTGTGTCCATGATCAAGATGCAAGTCCAGCTGCAATGCCCACATGCGGCCATTGAGCAGGCCCCTTTGCAGTGCCTTGCTTTGAGGGGGTAGGCTTAGAGCAGGTTGGGCCATTGGGTTGGCTCGCAGTATTTGTGATAAGGTTGGTCACACTCCACCAATGCAGAGCATGGGCCACCACGGTTGGGTCGTCCACTTATGCATATTGCGTTACATGTGAGCATTGCATTACAGGAGGCATTTCAACCTCAAGCATCTCATGCAAATACTCACTTCGTGTTGAAGTTGGTTTGCTGAGGCACTTACATGCTTGCGGTGATGCAACTCGTATCAAGAATTGTAATGCGGCAGCTATTAAGGAGCACATGGTGCACCGCAAGGTGGCCACCTGGTTGGAGCAGTTTCCGCTCAAGAACGGCATTGCTCTGATGATGCTTGAACATCGCCATGTGCGCAGCGACGTGGCTCACCATTGAAGTAACAACTTTCAGGGAAGAGTTGCATGGGGTTGCCACAAGTTGAGCGCATATGTGATTATGGTGCAAGGTTGCTCAAAAAGTTACATCAACAACATGTGCATAGAGGTTAGCAACGCCAATCCCGCCAGATACCCAAGCCCATGGTCTTGAGTAAAATGGCTTGCTTATTTTAATTGACCATCACGCGTTGTTTGGGCAAAGAGCAGCCAGTGCGCATTCGCATCGTTGATTAATGTATCAACCATCAATTTGAGACTCCCCTTTTGTTATTGATTGCACTTACTTTCAAATGGATCCCCTCCCCCCCCCCCCCC
>RHPI01001428.1:103530-116083 GCA_009103225.1 Chlorokybus atmophyticus | reverse complement strand
CCCGCCCCTCCCCTCATGTCGTACTGGTGGGATGCTGGTTATGATTGACAAGATACAAATTTTTGCACTTGTATAATGGACAAAAGTGCAGTGGAATATGTTGCATACAATCGGGCAACATGTCGTGCTACTATATGCAGTAGGCGGCATTATTTCGTGAGGTTATGGCCTCTCAACTTTGTTAATGACTAGTGGGTTTGACAATGTTAGAAGTACTTTATTAGGCGCTTTAGCTAAACTTCTTCGATCATCTTCACCTTGGGAGTTACAATTAGCTGTCGTTATGGGAGCCATACGAGATCATGAAGCGCATGAAATGCGCGTCCATGAACTCAAGAACTCGTTAAAGAGTTATGAGACTTTTGTGTCCCTAGTGCCTTGGGCACTTGGGGGCACAAGCACTCAATAGGCGTGAGTTGCGAGTCTCAAGCTCCTTATCTAATCGCTCGAAACCCTAGCACGGCGGCGCCATCCTTGGCGTTGGTGGCAAGTGTGGTGAGGAGGTGTGGACGGAGGAGGACCTCCATTATGGTTACACGGTCACAAACGAGTGCCCAAGATGATGGAGAAGAGGTGGCGGCCGCGGCCGCGAATGCGTTGCTAGCCGCCAATCGCTTATTGCAGGCTAGGAGTTCGAGTTCGAGCGCCACACCTTGAGTGAGGAGGAGGAGAGGAGAGCGATGAGGGAGGAGGAAGAGGTGCGCCCCCCCCTGAAGAGGGGAGAGGAGGAGGTAAGCAAGGAAGGTGACGGTGGCGGTGAGGAGGTTGAGGACAACGAAGACGATGAGGACCTGCCTTTCGTCACCCACAAGCGCAGGAAGAGGGAGGCAAGCCCGTTGTCCAACGCTTCTACCCCATACATGACACCCACGTAGGCAACGTCACCGAGGTTGGAGGAGTTGAAGGCGGAGAATATGCGCCTTAAGTGTGGGAAGGCGCCTGCCATCCCTCGTGAGCCCGTCGCTACCGAGCCCAAACGCTACTTGTGAGCATCCTTCGCCGAGAGATGGACTTCAACACCCCCAATGCTCGCGTGGAGGCGATGTGCAACCGCTTTAGTGAGCCCACGGTCCCTTGGAAGGAGAACATGAAGAAGCGGGCTCGGCAACATATGGATGTGGCGGCTTACCTTGGCGCGGCGGCGAGCTCCTTCCACCATGTGCCCGCTCACCTTGCCGATGATCCCCACTTCGCCCACGGCCGCAAAGAGACCATGCGAGGTGGGCTCGTTTTTTATAGGGTCATGTGGTCGAGCATCATGGGACCACCATTATGTGGGTGCGGACTTGGTCCATGCCCACTTGCACATGCGTGTGTTGCGGGCCTTATGAAGGCGCTGCCCCATAATTGGTATAAATGCACGAGATGCATTTGTTCTGCATCCCTCCTTCCCCTGTGTTCGTGGGGCGGGAGGGCCCGCACCTAACGCCATCGCATGCCCACCCCTGTATTCACATTGTGACTACCTCACAGCAAGGTAACAAGCACAACAGGGCACACCACTTGCATCCGCATCCAGGGCACGTGGTGGGTAAGGTTGAAGATGGCATGTGGGTGCGCATGGCGCTAGACCCTGTGGCTTTGAGCCTGTGTGCTTATGCAACTAGTGTTGCTCATGCGTGCTTTGTGCCCTAGTGCTCGATGAAGTGTTCAAGCAATTCTACTATGTGGAAGTGGCCAACAAGCACAGTTGGAAGGTGGTGAAGGAACTGCAGGGCAACCCTCTGGCCGCGGATGACATGGAGGGGGAGCGCCTTAAGAAGGCAATCAAGGAGGTGGCTGCGGCGCAGCCCAAGCTCAAGGCAAAGCCTGCCTATACTCCCAACAAGGGGCCGGGCCAGTACCCCCCTCGCTACTCCGGGTCCTATGCATTTGGTGCGGGGCACACCAGCTACAGGACCGCTCCCATGCAGTCCCAAGCGGCTTCTATTGGGGGTCAGCATGATGCCCGCATTTGTTACAACTGCGGGGAGCCTGGGCACCTGCGTGCCTACTGCCGTAAGGCCTCCGCTGACCATGGGGGCCGGTAGAACAGCTTTATAGCTGTGGTGACTTTGTGATAGCCTAGCAGCTGTACCCTTCTGTGCAATTGTTGCCTGTAACTTCGTTTGAGGCCTCACACAACCTTTGAGTGGGATGAAACTTTGGGTGCATCCTTGTGACGCAGTGACGCTCACATAGAGCTAAAGAACGTGAAAAAAAAACGGTTTGCTATGGTCGCACACTGTTTGTGCATAACTTTTGTGTGAGGCCGTTTTTAGAAAACAATTTTCTTTCTTTTTGTTGAATTCCTTTCCTATTATTAAAGCCGCTTGTCGGTATGAGCGCTGCATAGCGCTTCGTTTTAACACCTTGAATGTCCCCTTCGGACATCGTATGCAAAAGTTATGACTGATACAAGATGAGAGTGCATGCACTCACTTATAGCACATACGGGGGGCAGAAATAGAAGCAGTGTACACTGTGGCCCTTGACTACACTGCCATTGAGTCAGAGCTAGTGGAGGACTAGTGATGAAGCATCATGACTTTGCACGAGCACCTAGCAACTTGGTTGTGGAAGGTCCATATATGAGGCACCGCTTACAGGAGGCCTTGCCCGCATGGCGTGAGTTCTGTGTATCTACTATGATTTTGTTATGGGTGTTACGGGTACAAGCTGTGTTGTGGGCTCAAGATCCACCGCTCGAATGGGCATTCATTAATCATAAAGGTGTGCATGAGTTTGCGGACTTTACTGCAGCGGCCATTGCGAACTTGGTGCATAGAAGGGCTGCACAAGAGTGTGTCACCACCCCCCTCGTTGTGAGCCCACTCAATGTGGTAGATGATGGCCGCAAGTTGCGCCTCATCATGGACTTGCGCTATGTCAACTCCTACTTTGTGAACACCCCATTAAAGTATGAAGATGTGCGCAGCATCACAGACTTGCTACAAACCGAGGATTTGTTGTTCTCCACGGACTTTAAGTCTGGATACCATCATGTGGACATTCACCCCGCCTTTTGGGGCTACTTGGGGTTCTCATTTAGCGGGCAAAGTGTACAACTTTTGCTCGTTCAAATTCGGGTTGTGCACGGCTTGCTTCGTGTTCACAAAGGTATGAAGCAGTTGGTGCGACGTTAGCGTGTGCAAGGCATCCGAGTATTGCCATCGCCAACTTCTTTTTGCTGCTCGTTCACGGACAATGCATGCTTCTAGCCTGGCTGTGGTGCAAGTAGATGCAGCAAGGTGCGGGCTAGTGATCAACACCAAGGCACAGACTGTGCTCAGCAGAGTCATTGTCTTCCTCAGCTTTGTGTGGAATACACATGTTGGCACTGTTCGTGTCCCCGGCAACAAGCGCGATGGTTTGCTCAGAGACTTGCTACGCGCATTTGGTGATAGGCGCCATGTGCCAGTGAAATTGCTGGCCCGCATCTGTGGCAAGCTGCAAACTATGTTCATGGTGTTGGGCACTGCCGTCAAACTCACGAATTGGCATACACGCCGCTTGATTGAGACCCGCCGCTCATGGAGCTCTCACATAGTGCTATGCCAACCTGAGATCCCGGAGTTATCGTGGCTGAGAGACCACTTTGAGGAGCTTAACATGGCACCCATGTGGCCTACTGTGCAGCCGGACATAGTGCAATCTGTGGATGCTAGCGGCACTGGTTGGGGACTAGAGCGCCATGGCACAGCTACCCCCGTGGTGAATGGCGCAGTTTTCACCGGATGAGTGCTTGACTTCATTAACATACCGCGAGTTATTGGGACTTGAGCGTGCCCTGCTCGCTGTCGAGGAAGAGCTACATGGACGCACGGTGCTGTGCTATGGCGATGCCCGCAATGTGTACTACAATATGCGTAAAGGGGGCAGTGAGGCCGGGCACTTGCAGCAAGTGGTATGCCATAATTTTTTACATTGTCACCGCCATTGCATCCGCCCGCATGTGGAGTGGATACCACGTGAGCTCAATGAGTAGGCGGACACGCTCTCCATAGCATGAAATAGGAATGGTTGGACCTTGCAAACCACATGGGTCCGCTTGCTCGCCCGCAAGTGGGGCTCTTTCTATATAGACCGCTTCGCTACGGATGCCAACACAGTGTGTGTGGCCTTCAACTCGGTGTTGCCTCGTCCGGGCTCATCCGGCAATGCCTTTCATTGTGACTGGAGTGGTTGCAACTACTGGTGCCATCCCCCACCACACCGTGTTGGCACTGTTCTGCGCCATGCCCGCGAATGCAAGGCTCGCATTTGCCTCATTGTACCCGAGTGGACAACTCAAACTTGGTGGCCCGTGCTCTGCCCCGGTGGGGTGTGGGCATCGTTGATTACAGATGTTGTGAGCCTACCCAAAGGCCCAGCTTGCTTGTGGCCTAACCCTCAAGCCACGGAACTTCGGGGGGGCTTGCCCAATAGTCGCATATGGGCATCGCGAATTGACTGCGTCCTGGCCATTAACACATGCTATGTGCAGCTGCTATCGAGCGTAGCCTGCAGTCGCTCATGCTCAACGTCCCCGGTGATTATGAGATTGAGCGCCTGCGCACCTTATACCCTGCAGTTGCAGCGGCGTCACGTGCTACTAGCACCCTGCGCGGCCATGAGAGCTACCGGCGCCGCTTTGAAGTTCTGCACGCCTCGTAGCTGGGCTGCCGTACCCGCAGACCCTGGCACAGTGGCCCTTTTCCTAAACAAGATGTTGGTGGATTCCACCACCGGCACCTGTGAAACATGCCTGTTCGGCCATACATGTTGCGCATACCATGGCAGGCCAGGCCTCTCCCACTGCGCATGCACTTGTTGCGGTGGTGCATGAGGTCGATGCTAGGCTACTACCATAAAACACGCGGAAGAAGGACGCCTACACGCCTGAGCTCTTGCGAGCCATGGTCTCGCACTTTGCTCGCAACGGGTGGGACTTGGTGGCCAGGTTGCGAACGGTGGCGGTGCTGCTGCGGTTTGCGGGTATGATGCGGTATTCCGACCAGGCGGAGGTTAACGCGCAGGACATTGTCTTTCGCGCAGGCCGATCGTGCGTTATGCGCAACATCATAGTGCGATACGGCACCAACCTGGGTTGGGAGAAAGCAGCCATTACGGCGGCAGGGGAGGACCCCACACGTTTGAGCACACACTCTGCCCTTTTGGGAGCTGCGACCCAAGCCGTGAAGGCTGGTGTGCCTCAGCACCTGTGGCAGCAGTTTGGGCGCTGGAAGTCTTCCACTGCAGCTGAGGGTTATGTGCGCGCGGCGTTGCCTGAGTTGCACACATTAATGCGCAGCCTCAGCTTAGGTGGTATGTGCTCTTACTGTTTTTATCCATCTATCGACCCATAGCGCCCCCCCAACATGAGATGTGTGTCGCATATAACTCGTGTGTGAGTTATATGAGTTCATGAAGCGCATAAAATGCGCGCCCATGAACTCAAGAACTCGTTAATGAGTTATGAGACTCTTGTGCCCCTAGTGCCTTGGGCACTTGGGGGCACAAGCACTCACTAGGCGTGAGTTGTGAGTCTCAAGCTCCTTATCTAGTCGCTTAAAACCCTAGCACGGCGGCGCCATCCTTGGCGTGGGTGGCAAGTGTGGTTTATTTTGCAGGTGTACAGGCTTCTTAAGCTTCAACCTCTGCATTAGCGGCGATGGCGCCGTCACCAAGTTGAAGACTAAAGAAGCGCGTGACTTTCGCACCTGACGTGAATACATAGTTCCCAGAGTTGTAGCCTAGCATCCAAGTGCAGACTTGTGCGTACTCAGCCTGTGTCTATACCCTTGTTCATTTGTATCGTAATGCACTTGGGTGCTAAGCATAGCCACCGTGCTATTGACCCATAGCGCCCCCCCAGCATGAGCTGTGTGTCGCATATAACTCGTGGGTGAGTTACAGTCCACAATGGTCAACGTTGACTTTGACCTTTGACTTTGAATTTGACCTCGACCGTTGACTAGTGTTGTCTAGTGTTGACTTTGACTAGCGTTGACTAGTGTTGACTAGCACTCACTAGTGTACTACATAATACTGTATGTTGAGCAATACAGCAAGATTTACTTTGCTCTAATGTCGGCGCCACACTTGTGCTTGTCATTGTTGCTACTGTGCAATCTTAACAGGTTATGGGCCCACACTAGCGCTAGCATAGCAAGTACAAGTTTGTGTAGCTTGGGAAGGCGCCGTCTTCATTGCAGGCTAGTATCGGAAGGGCATGGCAACCAGCTATGACAAGGTCAACATCGAGCCGCTGGACCTCGACAACTGGTCCATTGGGACATGGAGCATTCGGATGCAGATGCTACTCATACACAAAAAGCTATGGTCAGTGGTGGATCCCACAGAGCGCTCTCGACTTGGAGGACGCACCCACAAAAAAAAAGTCCAATCAGGCACTTGCGTTGATAGGATTGAATGTGGTACAGCATCACTTAGCGCTTGTTGCACGGTGCAAGTCTGTTGGAGAATTGTGGCAGAAGTTCTCTGAGGTTTACAAGGCTAAGAACAATGCTAGGAAATTGCAGTTGAGGAAGCAGTTGAATGCTTTAAAGAAGGATGTTGCTAAACCTGTCATCAAGTTCATCTCACGAGCCAGGCAGCTGTGGGACGACTTGTTTGCCATTGGACATGAAGTGACGGAGGTGGAAGTGGTCTGGGTCATCCTTGCTGGCTTGCCCAAGGTTGGGAGTTCGAGATGACTGTCACCATTATGGAGTCAGCTAGTGAGGAGCTCACCCTCGAGATCATCACCCCACGCCCATTGCAAGTCGAGCAACGCGCATCCACTTCACGCCAGGACGAGGCTAAAGCTGTGGCATTTGCGGCACAATGCAATCCACGTTTTAGTCAACAACGGTGGTGGGTAGAAGGAGACGCGTACCTGCTACTACTGCGACAAGAAGGGACACTTGAAGAAGGATTACCGAAGTTGAAGCGCAATCAGCAACAGAAACAACTTTCTGATAGACCAGCTGTAGCACTTACTGATAGCACCACTGCTATCGAGAGCGCTTGGTTGTTCGACTCTGCGTGCACATAGCATATGACCCCACACAGACATGAGTTCCAGGAATATCATGCCCTAAGCAATGATGATGGTGATGCTGCTGGTGTGAAAGTGAGCTTTGGCAACAAGCTGCACTTGTAAGTTGTGGGAGTGGGCACCGTCATCTTACACACTGTGGTGGCGAGCGCTACACACGAAGTGGCCCTGAAGGAGGTGATCCACGTGCCAGGATTAGCTTCGAGCCTGTCCTCCGTTCGAAGAGCTACAAGCGCAGGCGCCAAAGTTAACTTCACTGTTAAAAAGTGTTAAGTCAAGGTGAACAACATTGTTGTTGTGGAGGGCACAATGCGACAGAGCTTGTACTGCATCATATTGGATCGCGAGCATGCATTGTGTGCGACAGTCACTGCATCAGACACAGCTCATCTTTGGCACAAAAGAGTTGAACGTCTTGGATGGGACAACCTGGCAAGACTGGTGGCTTAGGACATGGTGGAAGGGATCAATTGAAGCGGAAGACATTAATGCAGGTGTTGCAAGGTGATATGTGCGAGACGTGCGTGCTGAGCAAAATGCCTAGGCATTCTTTTCCTACCTCTTCGCGCACCAGTACAGCACCCTTGCAGCTCGTGCACATGAATGTGTGCGGTCCCATGCCAATTGCGTCCACTGGAGGGAGTTGGTACGTTGTCACTTTCATAGATGACTTCAGCAAGCTGTCTGCTATCATTATCGTTGCTGCGAAGTCGGATGTTGCTGCTATAGTCAAGAGGATACTCACTTAGCTGGGTGCACAAGCAAAGACAAAGGTGTTGGCATTGAGAAGTGATTGGGGCTTTGAGTACCTCAACCACACCTTGAAAAACTACCTGGATGAGCACGACATCAAGCATGAGACTACTGCACCCTACACCCCTGCACAAAACGGTGCTGCAGAGCGTCTTAACCGCACGCTTGTGGAGCGCGTGCGTGCCATGCTTACAGATACAAAGCTGGACAAAGCTTTGTGGGCTGAGGCGTTTGTCATGGCCAACTACATTCGCAACATGTCACCTACGAGCAACAAAGCCAAGACCCCGTGGGAGTTGTTCTACGGTGAGAAGCTTGAGGTGATGCGTGTCTTTGGAGCCAAGGCGTGTCCACACATCCCCACGCAGCTGAGGAGAAAGCTGGAGAATGTGAGGGAGACAGGCATCTCCGTGGGGTACGAGCCAAACTCCAAGGCATATAGGATCCTGATTAAGGAGGACAGCGAGAGAATCGTGGTTCGAAGGGATGTTGTCTTCGACGAGAAGATGGTGGCGACTTCACCAATAACACCTTCTGCAACCATGGACATTGACATTGCTAATGAGCCGGATGTCATCACCGCACCACCTGTCAATGTGGAGGTCCCTGGTGATTCGCTACATTTGTTGAGAAGGACAAGATTGCACCCGTAGATGAGCAGCAGAGGCGCTACCCTGTGAGAATCAGAGCGCGATGATGATTTTACCAAAGATTTTAGGCTATGAGTGCTGAAACCACTGAGGAGAAGGAGCCAAGCACCTACCATGAGGCCATTATAGCTTCTGATGCTAAGTTGTGGCGTAAGGCCATGGATGAGGAGATTGCTTCGCTACACGCCATCAAGACTTGGGTACTTGATCAGGTTCCACAAGGCGTCGAGCCTATACCTGTCAAGTGGGTGTACAAGATCAAGCATGATGGCAAGGGCAACACTGAGCGCTACAAGGCGCGACTTGTGGTCCAGGGTTTCCAACAAGAGGAGGGCGTTAATTGCAAGGAGGTGTTTGCGCCTGCTAGTAAGCACACAACCTTTAGGGCACTGCTTGCAAAGGTTGCTGTAGGGGACTTGGAGCTGCACCACCTGGACGTGAAGACTGCTTTCTGTATGGAGAGTTGGATGAGCAGATATACATGCAGCAGCCTCAAGGTTACGAGGAGGGAGGCTCAAGCAAAGATTGCTTGCTACACAAGGCTCTTTATGGGCTAAGGCAAGCGCCAAGAGTCTGGTACATACGGCTCAGCAAGAAGCTAGAGAAAGTGGGCGTTCAGCAATCACTATTAGATCCTGGGCTCTTCATCAGTGACGACGGCCAAGTGTGGTTGCTGGTATACGTGGACGACATCATCTTGGCATCACATGACACTGCAGCAATGTCACACATGAAAGTGACACTGCAATCCGCTTTTAAGATTCGAGATCTTGGCAATGCACTCATGTTCCTCAGCGTTATCATCACCAGAAACAGAGTTACAAGGACAATTAAGGTCACTCAAAAACGGATGGTCCTGGATGTACTCAAGAAGTTCAAGTTGCAAAGCGCCAAGGGCAAGGCACCACCACTGAGCGTGGGAGTACATCTGCTCAAGGCACAAGACACTACCATGGTGCTTGACAAGGCTACATATTCATATGATGAGCTGATTGGGAGCCTCACTTACTTGTCCATCAGCACGAGGCCTTACATGGCACAAGCTGTGGGAGTCTTGGTGAGACACATGTTAGCACCAACCATAGAGCACTGGAAGGCGGCAAAAGGAGTTCTTCGCTACCTTGGTAGCACCCTGGACGTGGGCATTACTTTTGGGAGGACAGAGGACATCATAGTACATGGTTACTGTGATGCGGACTATGCGGGGGACCTCGACACGAGGAGGTCTACCACAGGATACACTTTCCTTATGGGAGGAGGCGTCGTCAGTTGGAACAGCCGACTACAATCAATAGCTGCTGCATCAACCACTGAGGCCGAGTACATGCGGCTTCATCTGCGGTGAAGGAAGCATTGTGGCTTCGCAAGTTGGTTACTGACTTGGGATATGCATTGAGCCGTGTCACAATTATGTGTGACAACCAAGGAGCGCTCAAGTTGAGCATGCACCCCATTACATCTGCCAGGTCGAAGCACATCGACATCATGCACCACCTAGTGAGAGAGAGAGAGAGTTGCACGAGGCGAGGTAGAGTTCAGATATTGCAGCACGAAGGACATGCTCGCGGACTGCATGACAAAACCACTACCACCAACCAAGTTCCAAACTTGTTGCTTGGGGCTCAGAGTTGAAGGTAAAAGATGCTTGCGTGGGAGTGTTAAAGGTACTTTATCAGGCGCCTTAGCTAAACTTCTACAACCATCTTCACCTTGGGAGTTACAGTCAGTTGTCGTTATAAGAGTTACAGTCCACTATGGTCAACATTGACTTTGACCTTTGACTTTGACTGTGACCGGTGACTAGTGTTGACTAGTGTTAACTTTGACTAGCGTTGACTAGTGTTGACTAGCACTCACTAGTGTACTATATAAAATACTGTACGTAGTGTAATATAGTAAGATCCACTCTGCTCTATTGTCAGTGCCACACTTGTGCTTGTCATTGTTGTTATTGTGCAATCTCAATAGACAACGGTAGGTAGTATGATACGTTAGCATTTGTGCTAGAAACATGTCATGCATAATAACATGCTACGCATGCGACGCATGTAGTTGGTGTACCGTGGCTTTTATATATAATTTGCAAGAATGAGGGCTACATGGCAATTAAACATTTTGGAGTAAGGTGTTTTCAAAGGCTGTACACCTTTAAGCCGCATTGCACCATGCTAGACAGATTGCTGGCTGATGTGAAGGCTATGTAGGAGTTGGAAAACTTAGCGGCTGTGTTGTTTCCCATTGTTGCAGGATTGAAAAAGGTTTTTGCGCAAGTCAGTAAGTAAAGTTAGTAAAGACATGTGTGGCCTTGTGTTGCTATATGTGACGATGCTGAAGCACAGCGCGATGTTGCAATATTGCCCATTATTATGTTTTTGTATTCATTGAAGACCATGAAGGGCTACCATATATCATGGCACACCCAAAAACGTGAGTGGTTGAAGAACAAGTGTGAGCAGCTCATTATATAAAGCCCATTGCAAACTTCACGTGATTACGCATGCCAGAATGTTCCCCCTTCCCCCTTTTTTCTCACACGCGCACCTTTACGCTATATTGCTGGTCTAAAGTGAGCACATTCCCCTCCCTCTCATATGGCTTCATGCATCCCACACACACCTCTAAATGCACACGCACAGCTTAGCACATTTCTGTCCCTGCTATAACATGTAGCACAAGTTATCCCTTGTGCACAATTTAAAACCTAATTGTTCTAGTCATCAACACATTGCCTCCATGTCCCTTTTTCACACACACACGCCTCTCATCTCTCTCTCTCTCTCTCACGCGCTACTTGAATTTTTACCCTAAACTAGCTATGGACGTCTGCATGTAGATAAGTGGGCAATGGCCGGCAGTTTATAACATGACGGCATAAATATCAACACCCTGCATATTGTTTTGGTAATATGTCCCCATCTTCAAACGTAAAGGCAAGCTGAAGGTAGCTGATCGTGGTGTTGGGTGGAATGCAAGCAAACTCGAGAGGCGTGCGCATGTGGTTGAGAATTGTGTTAACAATGGCAAGGTGTGTGATGCTGAACTGGGATGTTCCTTGGTATCATCCGTGCCGGACTTGCACATTGCTGTTGAGCATATGGATGCGGATATGAGTGTGGAGTTGACATGCAAGTTTCTGAACATGGATACCACACTCTTATACGCACATCAAGGCTGCGTTGCGTGTCCACCCATTAATACCTGCAATGAGACGCACGGTTGCACAACATCTCATTCACAGCAACAGCATTCACTTTAACATAAATGATCAATGATTGACGAGTTGGTTATGGAAAATAACAACCTTCTTAATAGCAGCCTCATGTTTACTTGCAATATCAGCAAGATTATGTACACATGCGCTAATTATTTGTTATGGCAGTTGTTGCCATTTGCTAGCTGCTGCATTACCGCAAGCACTGGGAGACATGTGCAGGTAAGCGGCAAAAGATACAATCTCTGACACTTATGTGTGCACATACTTGTACGGTAATCGCATTGTTAGCAATGTTGTGCGCATATCGAGCTTTGCATGTGGATGCACTGGTTGTGCTTGGAATTGACCTATACACTTATACAGGTGGAGGTGCTATATGATGAGCAATAACAGCTTCCCAGCACGCATTTTTTAAATCCACCACGAATGTTGTGCGTACCGATGTCATTGTCAGTAAAGATTGTGCGCTATTGCATGTTATTGACTTGCAGCAAAAATCATTTGCTACATGTTATTACTTTTGTTTTACGAGCCTAAGAGTGCCAAGCGCACATTAACATTAACGTAGCTGTGCTGGCTCATTACATATAAACATTAACACGGAGGTGCAAGCCATTATATTGGGCACGCTTTTTGCAATAACAAGATAAGTCCAGCATTTTGAAGGAGTTTTGGCTTTGAAGGTCAACACAACCTTGCAAGCTTTAATGCATGAGCTAAGTGCTATCAGTGGTATGTGACCGCGCATTGGCAAAGAAGCAGTGGACACGGCATGAGTGCGCTGTCGGATGTTAATGTCTTGCAGTAAAGTTATACGAGTTCATAAAGCGCATGAATTGCGCGCCTATGAAACTCCGGGTCTCGTTAATTACTAGTGCCTTGGGCACTTTTGGGTGGTGGTGGTGGTGGTGGTGG
>RHPI01001428.1:90079-102922 GCA_009103225.1 Chlorokybus atmophyticus | reverse complement strand
GGGGGGGGCACAAGCACTCGCTAGGCGTGAGTTGTTAGTTACAAGCTCTTTCTCTAATCGTTTACAACCCTAGCACGGCGGTGCCATCCTTGGCATGAGTGACAAGTGTGATTTGAGGTAAGATAGGAGGTCGACCTCCACCATGGCCGTTCGACGCTTGACGGTTGGCGCGGGCTACAAGTCCGCGCCAACCTATTGTCGCGTCGCCGCACCTTGAAGAAAAGGAGAAGAGAAGAGCGGCGAGTGAGGAGAGAAGGGTGCGCCCTCCCGTGGAGGTGAAAGAAGAGGTGAACAAAGAGGGTAGTAGTGGTGACGACGAGGGTGAGGACAATGAGGTCCCGCCCTTCCTCACTTACAAGCATAAGAAGAGGGAGGCAAGCCAGCACTCTGACGCTTCCACCCCGTTCATGACACCCACGCAGGCCACGGCGAGGAGGTTGGAGGCGGGGAACATGCGCCTCAAGCGGTGGAAGGCGCCGCCTTCCCTCGTGATGAGCCTATGGAGGAGCCCAACCACCCGGCACTCGTGAGCACCCTTCGCCGCAATAAAAGCGACTCCGCTACACCCAATGCTCGTGCGGACGTGTTAGCCACTCGCATTAGCAATCCCGTGTTCCCTTGGAAGGAGAACATGAAGAAGCAGGCTCGGCAACACATCGATGTGGCGGCTTTCATGGCCTTGGCGGCAACCTCCTTCGACCATGTCCCCACTCACCTCGCCGATGATGCCCTCTTCACCAAAGGCCGAGAAGAGAACATGAAAGGTGGGCTCATTCTCTGTCGAGCACGGCCATTTGCACGAGCATATATGGACAAGCATGAGGGTGTGGACTTTGCTCATAAGGCCTATTGTGCACACATGCACATGCACGCATGATAGGCCTTACGAAGGCGCGGGCCCGTAACCAATGTAGAGGCATCTATATAGATACACAGTCATCTATTTATCTACAATTGTACCGCATCCCTCCTCCCCCCCATGTTCGGTGGGGGGGGAGGGCCCGCATTTACTACCCTTGCATGTCCACCTTGGTAGTCACATTATGACCATTCGCAGCAACGTAAAAGGCACAATAGGTTTGCATTTGCATTTACACGTGGAGTGGTGATGTACATGTTGGTGCGCTTGGCACTGAACCCAATGGCTAT
This sequence comes from Chlorokybus atmophyticus, assembly GCA_009103225.1. Lineage (NCBI taxonomy): Eukaryota > Viridiplantae > Streptophyta > Chlorokybophyceae > Chlorokybales > Chlorokybaceae > Chlorokybus > Chlorokybus atmophyticus. The sequence goes on along the minus strand of RHPI01001428.1, from coordinate 101,773 downwards.
GAGCTTAATGCCCGCAACCAACGTTGCTCACGCGTGCTGTGTGCACCATTGGACAAAATGCGCCAGCAGCTCTACCATGTGGAAGTGGCCAGCAAGCATGGATGGAAGGTGGCGGAGCTCACAAGAGACCCTGTAGCTGCGGACGAGGCAAAGGTAAAGCGCCTTAAGGCGATTACAGAGACGGCTGCGGCGCAGCTCAAGGCAAAGGCGGCCTACACTCTCAACGAGGGGCGGAGCTAGTACCCCTCCCCCCCCCCCCCCCCCCCCCCCCCCCCCCCCCCCCCCCCCCCCCCCCCCCCCCCCCCCCCCCCCCCCCCCCCCCCCCCCCCCCCCCCCNGGGGGGGGGGGGGGGGGGCAACGCAATTCTTGCACTTGGAACATTTGTGGGGAGTCGGGGCACTTGCGTGCTTATTGCCGTAAGCCCTCAGCAAGACGAGGCGGCCATTCATGTGGTAGCACATCTCGGTAGCTGTGTTGTAACAACCCAGTAGCTGTTTACTTGCACTCGTTGAAGCTATAGCCCAGAGCACCATCATGTGTTTGCTGCTGCTGTAATAAATCAAATCGCAAGCTTGGTGCATGAAAGTGCTGAATTCGAGATTCAAAACCTGCACAAACGCAATATTGCTTATAGCTTTTGCTAGGGGTNGGGGGGGGGGGGGGGGGGGGGGGGGGGGGGGGGGGGGGGGGGGGGGGGGGGGGGGGGGGGGGGGGGGGGGGGGGGGGGGGGGGACCCCTTTGGACACTATTTTCGCAAGTTATTCCCGATTGAAGGTCGCAATGCACTTACGAGCTTACGGACTACGGACTTACGGACTACGGACTTACGGATTTAATGACCTCCGTTGGCCATAAACTTGGTGGTTAACACCGGCCAATGAATGCGCAGTGAGCCCGTGCTCACATGATTTCAACACCGTGCGCAACGGTTATGGCTATACTAGAGTTGCAGTGCACACATATATTGAGAATGCACGCATTCACCCATAGTAGCAATGCTCGCGCGCAGTGGCCTATACTTGTGTCAAAGAAGACCTTGTGCACAAGTGAATGAAGTAGCGTGAGTTTGCTCGTGTCCCTACTGACCTTATTGTGAAGGGGCCTTGCATGCGTAATCGACTACGTCGTGCCCTATCAGCATCGTCATAGCGGGAATTTTACGAGTCTATTTTTGTGCTCTCATAGGTGGTGTAACGGAGTGCTACCTCTGTAGAGTTCCCCGCCCTTATTTAGGATTAAATAAGGGTCCTAACGAGTATATACAGTCAATTGAGCTATATTAAGGCCATTAACCCAGTGTTAAGGCCTTAATGCAAGCTTACTTATTTGTAACACTGACATCAACATGACACATGAGTCGTGTCGATATCAGCTGTATGGCGGCACTGCTAACGCAGCCAGGGGAGGGATTTTTTGCTCCGGCAGTTGCCCCTAGCGGCGGCAGTGTCGAAGGCGTGACTGGTGGCGGTGTTGGGGTGGGGGATCAGAGGGGGCGGTAGCACCCCTCCTTTCATTGATATGGGAGCACGGGCGGCGAGGGGCCTGTGGGAGGGGCGGCGGCAGCCAGCAACGACTGCAGCGGCATGCGGCAGGCGGCGGCAACTAGTGGTAGTTATTGGATAGTTGTTGTAACTAGCGCTGCTGCTGGTGCTTAGCTTGCCTAGCCTAGTTTGCTTTGCCTTGCCTTGCCTTGCCTTGCTTAGCCTAGCCTAGCTTGCCTTGCCTACCCTAGTTTGCTGTTAGGGGAGGCGGCCACTCAGGCAGTTTACCCCCCAAAGCAGTGCATCTCAGCACATCACCTAGTGAATAGCATATATTGTTTCACTTGTGTGTGCTTGCCACCACGTGGATTCGTGGTGGTGTGAAGGGTTATATAATTGACAAAAAATAATACTAATCCCTTTGGGGCAATCCGGTGGCAACATTAGCTGCTCCAACTGTCAGTAAGTGCGGTGAGGCCGCCAGAGTCCATCTGAGCGGCCGATACCAAACTCACGACTCATAACTAGTCGATTTTGGCCTGTAAGGTCGAATTAACGAGATTTTAACACCCCGTGTGTTAATTACCTTTGTGAGTTGAGCTGGGCTGTACAAAGTGAAAACTTTGGGCAGCCATAGCTCGTGAACCGTCGCGTGGATTCGCGTGCGGATTGTTGCAGAGTGAGTGTCTAGTTGAGAAGTGTGTGGAGAGCTTTTACTTGAGCTGTGTACCCCACGTTGACCCCTTGAGACTTGGCGAGACAAAATCACTAGCATTGGCCAATTTTGCAGTGCACAATCTGTGTATTCGTGCACTTGCTAACGCAAATCCTTGGGCAGATGGCTGACCAATGAAAGGGAGGTGACAAGTACTTCGCCGTCCCTGACTCCTCGTCATCATACGAACGAACCATCGAGTGATGACAAAGTGAGAGACTCGGATACCATTGAGAGCTACAAACTCACTGAGAGTGACAAGGAGGGAGCTGAGCAGGATAGCGAAGCTTCTCCCAATCAGTCTACTTAAAGTGGACCAGCTACAAGGGACACACAGAGTGTTATGGATAAATTGTGACAGACCTCACTCATGGTAGTGTCTTTTACTACCATAGCCTAGTGGTCTGGCCCCAATTGTTACAATGGTAATGGAGCTTGACGTCTGAGGTTCAATTTCCGTAGGGGACTGAGGCAGATCCAAGGCGAAAACAAAAACATTTGGGGCGGCTTGCCCTAGGCTGGGCGCGGGATCACGACCTGCGCGCCGAGCCAGTTCAACCTAAGGCCGCGTGAGCGGTCGCGCTGCGATAGCAGGTCGCGCGGTGAGGATAACTGTTCGGTCGGTCAGGACCGTCTGTGGGCCGGATCCAACAGGCCGCGGGCAGACCGATCGTAGTACGGCCGCGAACACGGCGACGTGGGCTAGTGCCTCATTGGATTGTGAGGAACTCATGGGTTAAATTGGGGAGGAATGTCATGAATTGGGATAAATTGTGATAGACCTTGCTCGTGGTAATGTCTTTTACTACCATAGCTTAGTGGTCTGGCCCCAATTGTTACAGTGACAAAGTCGGCTACATGTTTATTGCTTCACGAGTCATGCCCACAATGCAGACTTGCACGACAACGAAGATTGCAATGTAAAATCTCCATAGGACATATATTAATATCAATAACACCAACTTTGTATTTGCAATCTGCATGGTGCAAGTGTGAATAATTATATAGGTAGGATACTTATGAAGATACAACCAGACAATAACATGCATGGAATTGCAGATACACGCCCCACATATATACATATATGTGTGTACTTATATACATGCGTATATAGATATATTTATTCATATATACATACACATATATATTTACATACATATATATACACATATATATACATATACACATATATATATATATATATATATGTATACATCTTTCAACTAACCTCTGCTCACCTCCTCGCCTCATGCACTTGGTTAGGGCACATAGTTTCTTACTTGCTCATGCCTTTATTTTTACCCTACATTTACACCTATTGTTTCTTACAAGAACTACTTGCTGTTTGCGTGCATCTGCGTCAACTGATTATTCTGTACGCATACACACATATACACGTCTTACAGATGCTTAGACCTTTATGGACAGTTGCTTGGCTAACAAGCATTGCTACTGCACAATTTATTGTTAACAACAATGACATCTTCAGCTGCCCCACAACTTATGGGGCAACATGATGTTATAGGCCTTAATGCCCCCAGCGAACATTGTATTTGAACTATCGTACATGGCTAGTGTACACATTGTGCGAAGCCAAATTGGTTATGCATGCCTATGTGACACTGAATTATTTCACTACCTCAAACTTGTCTTGCCGTTACTTTGTTCATGACATGAACTTTATATTGCATGCATATGCTTCATTTACAATGTTTTAGCTCATTTTCGTGCCACAGGTTGCAAGGATGCGTATATTATTGCTAGCAGCTACTTACCCCCTGTTAAGATCAAGGTATAGCATTCATCCCACAAGTGATTGCCGTGAGATGTGCACGTGTATTCCAATGCATATGTTCGTTAATTGCGGCCAGGAAACTGTATAGGACGAACTTGATACAATGCTTTCAAACGGTTTTTCAAAGCACTTGTTGTAGCGTGTGTTTGAACTTGTTACCCTGTATGAATTGATCCTGTTCGTTTGTCTCATCAAGCTTTGCGAGCAGCAGCCTGCCGCTCTCTAAGGTGTACACAATTTCATCGCGTACGCCCTCGAGCACGTACCTTTAAACTTAACATGACGGAGGAATGAGCTCACTGCGAGGGGTAATGAGGTTAATAAAGTTGATTAATTCACTGATTGCATATCAGCATATGGGATACAATGTATACGGGGTGGTTGGGTTGCAAGCGCATTGAAAAACGCCACAATGTGTACAAATGCGCTTTCAACAACCGTCTTTGCCACCAACCCCGGTAGCAAATACGGTGCGACAACTTTTGGATGTAGAGACTACCATATACGGGTGCTGTATCGAGATAATTGTTCGCAGGCAGACGCGTATGATGATGTAGACTTGACCGGTTTTGCAATACAAAACATCACTAGTATAGATTCTTACATTACTGCAAACAAGGACACCACATAGCTTGGAAATGTTGGCCAGAACATTGCCAGCGGATCAAACATGGCAACCGTACAATGTTGATTAGCTCACAATGTGTGGCTGGTACCAGCAGACCATCAAGATCCTGATGCGCTGTTGATTATGAAGTGCTGCAGCAAACATCATATCCTGAGAAAGTTTTTTGAAACAAGCAAAAGTGGATGAGCAACTATTGCTAGCTCGGCGGCAATGCTAGATAGCCGGGCATACAACCAGGGCGGTGTGGAAGCATGTGAAAAGCTCGGGGCAAGCACTCAGCAACATGACTAGTGAGGCGTTGGGTTGGCTACTGATAGCTACATGGATAGCTATCAATATATCAATAGCAACATTGCGTGTATGTGCTTTGCTACAAGGTGCTGTGGGGCCCTGGCACGCCATTTCCTTTGCTTCTTGCTGTACAATTGTGTGTGACTTACTATTCAACCCCAACGTTGCTGTTGCTTGTGACACTCACACCCTCAACCTACGCCCTAGTCTTGTTGTGTAAACACTATCTAATGTTGTGTGCTTGCCATTGTAATTCAACTAATCAGTCTTGCATATGCATAGTACATGCACCATGTACACAAAATGCGATGTGGGGTGTGTCCATAAACCCACTTCAACAACTTTGCTTGACATATGCATGATTGCTCGCCCCGTCGTTGTAAACCAAAGCTGTGGCCATTGCTGTCAAGTAGAACCTTAACGATGGCCATGTTTATGTGCACATATATCATTGCGTATGCGCACGTGCAGTTCAACTATCATGCACACATAAATCCGCAATGGGATGCTTAATCACGAGGTAAGCAATGGGCACAAGACTTTAGCCCTGTGTTATGATGGTTTGGGCAACGCAAAAGATGTCTTTAGAGCTATGGAGGGCGGGGGAGGAGGCAACAGAGCGGCACCTTTGGTTTCGTGGCGGCTGGCACCACTGCTTGGCCCATGGGTAGCCGCATGCGCAGTTGCGGAAGCTTGAATGGCGAACTGCAATGCAGCCTTGGCCGGGGCCGGGAGTGCTGCCACAGACTGTCTGAACGCCGTCGGCAGAGCTGTCGCCAGCTGCACGATGAGGGCGACGGCGGCAGCCCCTGCAGCGTTCCCGGCGGGGGTTGCGCGGTTGACTACCGTGGCGAGCACCGGCAGTGTCATTGCCAGCACATCAGCCCGCTCTCCGTCTCCAGGAGCAAGTGCCGGGAGGGCGGCCAGCACCGCCAGGCAGTCCGCCGCAAGTGAGCCCTCTTCCGACTGCTGCAGCAATGTAGCAGCCAGCAACAGCTGCGCAGCGTGAGGCCCCGCTACCAACAGACACCCCGCCGCCCAGCCACCATCGTCGTAGGCGCCTTGCCTGGCCTTCTCGCGCAGCTGCAAGACTACCGACTGCAGCACAGCAGACTGCGTGGCCGGCCACGGACACATGCAGCCCTGCTGGATGGACGCATGGCACAGCGCCTCCACGCGCGACCTGACTGCCGCCCCGCCACCGCCGCTCGCCAAAGCCTCCAGCGCGCTCAACGCCGCGATGGCCGCCCTCGCCGTCGAGGCGCACTCCAGCGCAGCTGCCGCCTCCACAGCCGCCCCACAAAGCAGGTCGCTCTCACTCTCGCCGTCCCGCAGCACGCCTCCTGCCGTCTCCCGCAGCGCCGCGCAGGCCGCGCTCACGGTCGGGGCAGAAGCGTTCGCGTCGAGTGCTGCGCGCATAGCCAGGTCCAGCAGAAGCGGCAGCAGCGTGCCTCGTGCCTGCTGTGGACACGCACTTGCTAGCAGAGGCAGCGCCTTCAGCACGCCAACCGCCACAACACCATCCGCAGCCGCCCGCTCCAGCACCCCCTCCACCACGCGTGCTGCTGCAAACACATCGTCGGCCTCCTGCCAGTAGTCAAGAGGGGCAGAAGACAGCAGCACGCCGAGCAGTTCGCTAACGCACGCGTCCAGCAGCGGCGGCAGCGTGCGCACAACAGCAAGAAGCTCTCTGCACATATCTCGGGAGATGCCATCCGGTGACGACAGCGCGCCGGGCTGACCGGCCAGCCAGCGCAGAGCGATCAGAGCGGTCTCCTGATCCTGTTGTTGCGCGCCGTCGCACAGCATCATCATCCCCAGGCCCCACAGCTGCTTGCGCTCTGCTGCGCTCACGCTGGCGACAGGCTCGTCCTCTGCCATCAGCAACGGGCTCCTGACAGCACCCCTCGCATCAAACTCAGATTGCTGCTTTTCGTGCAATGCTTCCTGTTGAGGCACGGCATCTCCCGAGCCATCGCGGTCGTCTTGCATGCGAACGTCCTCAAAGCTCCCAAACTCATCGCTCTCAGGCGCGTGCTCGTCTGTTCCGCCTGCGGTACCGACAGGCGGCTCGGCAGGAGAGGCTTCCTCAGGAGGCCCCGGTGACGCTCTCGCTTCGGGTCTGCTGCTCCCCGCAGCGGCTTCGCTCTGCGCGGTCGCGCACGGAGCGCTTTCACCTCCGACGGCGCCGCTGCCGGCCTCCGCCCAGTTGTCGTCGTCCCAGTCGTCAAACTCATTGGGCAAAGATTGCATGTCGCTGTCATCAATTGTTGCTGCCGCGATAGATGCAGGCCTCTGTGCCCCGGCAACGCCAAAGTCCACCTTTTGCACGGCCACAAAGCCGTCGTCTTGGCCCCACCCCCAACCATCCTCTGCCCCATCTCCATCACCCACACGGTCGTCATCAAGTGCTGCAGCGGCGTCCGCACGGTGATTACCTGGCGCCCCGCGCTCAGCAACGGAGTCGGCGGCGGTGAGCTTCACGGCATCGCGCTTGCGCTGAGGCTTCAGATTTGCAGCTGCTGGAGTGGAGCTCTCGTCACGCGTCACGCCAGGCGGCAGTGGTGGGATGCTGGTCGTGGATGGTTGTTGGGTAGAAGCGGGAGGCTTGGAGTCTTCTTGCCGTGTCGCCGCAGGAGGGCCCTGCACGAGAGCCCTCAGCACCGGTTGCCACGCCTGCTCGTACAACTGCCACACTCGGCCAGCGTGCATGACAATGGAGCCGTTGTGAATGGTCGGCGTGTAACGTCCCTGCGCGCGCACGTGCACACACTTACGCTCAGCTCACGACTAACGACTGGAGCAGTAGGCCTGCCTGCCATCATCAGAGTTCGCATGCTTTCCAAACGAGCAGCTTACCTGCAGGGCAGGGATGCGGGATCTTGCAACGGTGTAGTCTTGTAGGACCTCCAACCACAGCGTGCGCACATGGTTCCACACGGGCCTGATGACGGCCCTGGCCTCGCGATGATCAGCGCCATCTGAGGCCGCGCTCCACAATACCACTGCGGCCAAAGCAGCAAGCAGGGCAATCCGTGCCTGAGTGCCAAAGGCCTCAGCATACGCGCGGTACTGCAGGGCTGGCCAGTCCTGCACCGCCATGACGAGCAGGGAGACTATGCGCCTGACAACACCGGGGTCGCCGCCGCACAGACCCTTGTCGACGACCGCAGCCGCCAGCTCCGCTGCCGCCGTCACGAGCAGCGGGGAGGAGCCGTCCGTAAAGGCGGCGCGCAGAGCCGACACAAATTGAGCCTGGTACTGCTCCAGCAGCAGATGCCCCTCGTAGTCGGGGTCGGCGGAGACTCCGAGCTTCTGCACGACGGCGTGGATGGCACACACGCCCAGGGGATGAAGGGCCTCCACCGCGCTGGTGGCCACCTTGAAGGCCAGACCCACCAGCTCGCTCGCGTGCAACACCAGCCAGTCCGTGTGCGCGCCGGTGGCTTCGCGCGCCATCGCCAAATCCATATGAGCCGGGTTGTCACCGACTGCCGTCGGGATGCGCACGATGCACCTGCACATAACAAAGTCTCTTTTGAGATGAACACTGCTGCAGAGCTATGCAGTCAAGCGCGTGTTGATCTGATCGCAGCACACTTGTGTTGTCAAACATCCCACTCGACCAACACTCTTACTCTGCAGCAAAGATGCGCGTGCGCCAGCGTGGGATGCGCGGTTCAGGCAGGTCGTGCCTGGGCATGCCAGGCAATGGGCTCGAAGGCGTGTGCGGGGGCTCCTGCCTCAGGGTGTCATCGTCATGTGCCGCCGACGCTCTGCCTCCCACGTCCATGTCATCGTCATCATCTTCGGCGCCATTGCTACCGGAAGCGGCTGCCGTGGAAGCGCGTGGTGTGGCCGACTGCGAGGGGGGCAGAGAGCGCGGGTGGAGGTTGAGGGGTGCGCTCCCCCGCCTCACCGCCAGCGCCTGCACGATGTCCGAGCTCAAGCGCAGCCACCGCGCAGGGTAGACAGGGCAGGCGGCCTCCTGCAAGCGCTCCAGCGTGGCCCTCACTTCGCGCACGATGCGCATGTCCGTCTCGTTGTCGAGCAGCGAGAACAGGTCCTCCTCCACGGCGTAGGGCAGGATCACGTCCGGGTCGCGCTGCACGAGGTGATGCAATGTCACAACCGCGGCATGGCGCACGGCGGCTTGTGGCGCTGCGAGCCGTGAGCGCAGCGTAGGCACGACCGCGGCCGTGATCGTCCTGTCAGGGGAGAAGAGTGCCAGCTGCTGCGCGTACAGCACGCACTCGAGATGCACGCAGGGGTCTGTCTCCGCTGCGGCCGCCACCTGCTCCACCAACCCTTGGCACTGCGCCAGCAGAGGAGACGTCGGGGACAGCTCCGGCCCCAACACGGCCACCGCAGCGTTCACCAGGCGACCCGCCGTGGCATGGGGCTGACATGAGCCGGTGGAGCCGGCCCACGCCGCCAGCACCTCCTCGGCGACACCCAACACCTGCGGCACGAGCGGTAGCAGTGCCGTGCCAGACGCGTCTGCCACCAGCCACAGCGCGTGGAGCGTCCAGGCGCGCACTTCCGAGCCCACCTCAGCCTCACGAACCGCCGTGCACAGCTCCGCGATCGTGGCCGGCACCAGAGCCTGCAGCGCGAGGGCACCACCCGCACTCCTGTGCACGCAACCCAACGCGAGAGCAACGGCTGGAGCCGCAGAGCCCTTGACCTCTCCGCGCAGCTGCCGTTCTATGCGCGCCGCCGCAGCACCCGCCTGCAGCCGCCCGCACAGCCCCACCAGCTCTGCCGCCGCCCGCTTGTGGTCAGCGCCAGCCCCCTCCCACGCCAGCAGCGAGCGCGACGCGTCGAGCACGCGCTGAGCCACCTCGGGGGCCAGCGCCGAGCTGGTCTTGAGTGCGCACAGGAGCGCGATGCAGGCATTGGTGGCGTTGGGCAGGCGCCGCTTGTCTTTCTTAGAGGCTTCCGCCATGGACTCCCGGATCGTCTGCAGCACCGCCAGCTGGCCCTCGGTGTCCATGCCCGCCAGCAGCGTCCCCAGCAGTGTCAGCTGGCTGTTGGCGAGCATTGTGAGGGCGGGCTGGCGCTGCGGGAAGTCCCCAGGCTGAGGGAGCGGCGCCCAGACCACAGGGGGCGGCCCGTCCACGGCGCCCTGATACGCGCGCAGCTCCTCATCCATCGCGTCGCGCCCCGCTGGCCACGGGCCCAACACCGCATCGGCAGGGTTGAGAAGCTCGCGAAGCCGGCTGCCGGCCGCCACAGGAGCTGCCTGCCGGTTCATGCGCTGCACGGGCTGCAAGCACAGCGCCACAAGCTGCGTGTGCATGTCCTTGTACAGGGCTGGAAAAGGCAGAGTCAGGAAGGTCTCCAGGACGGCGACGGTGAAGAGATGGACGGCGGCCTGTGCGGTGGGAGGCGGCGCGCTCAGCATCGGGATGCGGATCATGGCCAGTGCGAAGCTCAGGTTGGCAAGGCATGGCTGCAGGGCTGCGCACGGTTTGCCGGCACGTATGAGCGGCACCACGTCCGCTGCCATAAAGGCGCGCAGGGCCTCCATGGACGCGGTCCAGCTGCGCACGTGAGCCTGCAGGTGAGGCTCTGCTGCGCGCACCCTCTGCTCGGGGTCGCCTCCACCAAAGGGCTGCTCCCAACAGCGCGGCAGCAGAGGGGTCGCGCGCTCCTCCGCCGGCAACGATGAGATGAGCGCAGCAAGCATGAGCCAGGAGGCCTCACGCACGGCAGCCGACGCGAGCGGGTGCTTGGTGCTGCCCTGCCCCAGCATGTCGCAAGCCACCGCCAGCACGGATCGCGGGAGAGTGGCGGGCACGCCCAGCGGCAGCGAGGGAGCGGCTGCGCACACCGCTGCCAGCATGAGCGCGTGCCCGTGCAGAGACTCCACCACACCGGGCCCGATGGCTCCCGCCGCTGGCACCGCCCCAAGCACGTCGCGCAGCTTGGACACGGTCTCGGCGCCGTGGCTGAGCAGCTGGTTGGCGGACCACGGCACAGCCGCCGCCAAACTCCGGATCGCAAGGGCCGCCTCCGCCTGCACCGTGCGCAAAGTGGAAGACAGGGGCTTCAGCAGCACCTCCTGTATGCTCTCCTGAACACTCTTTGTCACCTGACCGCAAGTGCAGCAGTCAGCAACACGCCTTGACTGTGTGTGAGAGGGCGAGGCAGATAGATGAGTAAAGCCGCTCACCTCACCGAGGGTACCCAGCAACTGAGACGACAGCCTGAGGATGACTTCTTTGGAGGGGTCACTCAGCCCAACGACCACCAGCTGTCAGCAAACCAAAATGAGAGTCCTGTCTTGCTCATGTTGGTAGAGACATGTGCCAGTACCAGTGCTACCGCACAGTGCAGAAAAGATGTTTTGAGGAGGGGGGAGGGGGGGCTGTGGCATGCTAACATGAGCCACAGCACCTGCTGTAGAAGCTGATCGAGCAGGAGTCTCTGCGCTGGTTCAGCCATTTCGTCCACACAGCCAGCTTGAACAACGTACATCACGCATGCTCGTGCGTGTGCGACGGTTTGTGCTGCATCCGCCTTAGGAGGGTTTAATGCAACCGCTTTAAGGTCTGCGCCCAACTGCGTGGACTCCATGCCGCACAGAGCCGGCGATAAGGCACGCACGGCCTGGACGCCGAGCTCAGCATGACGCACGTCCTCCAGGCCGCGCCCGGCACGCAGCGCTTGCAAGAACTGCACCCACGCCTCGGCGAGCCCAACACGCACTCTGAACGCATTGACTCCATAGGCTGCAGGAGTGAGCGAGCATGTTTTGGGCGGCCCGGGGGGGGGGGGG